>CAMXCT020006613.1:0-101431 GCA_947184155.2 Cladocopium goreaui | reverse complement strand
ATATTTCTATGGGATTATTATGGGATTCCTGGAGGAATTCTTTGAGATTCTTATGGATATTTTTTGTAATATGCCGGACACGCCGGCAGCCATCTTCGATCTACCAGGCCTTAACTATTATTGTAGGAACCCCATTGTGAACACTCTATTGTTTGGGGAAATATCTCCAAGAATACTTTGAAACCTAAAAGAAACCAACGCTATCCAAAGCTTTTGGAATTCCTTTCCCTACAATTCCCCGAATTATTGGCCAATATGAAATATCAAAAGGTGTGCTCGCAAGGCACTTAGCAGGCTTAGCAGGTTGTTTATTGGATTTCAGGTCTTATCAAAAATCTGTAGCTTCGCGTTGCTTTTCACTTTTCTGAATGCAGGAACGTGATCTTCTGGGACCAAGCTGTTCCTTGACCATGTTTGTTCATCTCCTTCGGCTGCTTCGATCTCCAGTCCTCACATGGGTGATCTGCCATGTACTAGTGCAGCCATTTCGAGGTTTGGAACATCTAGAAACATATGTAGAATATTGTAGAATCATTCGCCATTCTGCCAACCTTGCTTAGCTTAAGGTTGCTTTTCTGTTGACCTTCATCGACATCAAATGCAAAAAGCGTGAAAGCATCACGCTGAGTTCAAAGCCTGATTAGGCCAATGGCCTTTCTGCATCCTCAATGACATAGGCTTGTGGAAATGGCCAATTTATAGATGATTTTCCCATTAAAACCTCCATTTATAAGGGTTTTTCCATGGCTATGTTAAGTAACCAGATGATAATTCTTCCATGAAAAAGGATTAAAAAGAGGTATCCTTCCTAGATTGGCCTGCAAGAGCCAGAACACGTTAATGTCCATGACTATAATATCACTATCATATTCACAAAAACAAGGTAATCCCTGAGACGACATTTCTAGTCTGAGAGCCTGGCTACAACATAGCCTGGAGAAACAAGGTCGACTCTCAGTGTGATCGATCATTGAAACTGCTAGGGTCCTTTAAAATAAAAACAACACGCGAAGGAAAGGTTAGGAATCCGAGAAAATACTCACATCACAGAAACTTATCAATACCCTTCTAAGACTTCAGACGTTTGCCAGGCAATCAAATATTACAGAGGTTACAGGAAGTCACTAGCAGTGCAGTTCATGAGGGTGGTTGATAATATTTAAGTTTGCCAGTTCCAGTCTGATGGATTTCCTTATCGCTATAAATGCGAACGTTTTTGCTGATACCCGTGTCCGCTGTCTTTTCTCGTTTTACCTGCTCAATTAACCCTATCCATTTTCTTGATTTCTGTTTACCTTTCAGCACTGTTCTTCTTGTCATGTTTCTATTTGGTCCTTGCCTTTCTTCTGCTTTTCAATCGACTTTTCCTTAACGATGTCTCTTGTTGTTTGCATTGCTTGTTTTAGTTTCTTTTTCCTTCTTGCTTGATTTGTTCGTAAACAATGAGAGACAATCATCGAACGCGGCCCTCACAACTCTTCTGCAAAGTTGATATTGATGTGCATCTCTAACTGCAGAAATCCACATAGGATTACCTAGAGAGGCACTTGCTTCTTTTGATGACTTTCAAGCGGGTTTTAAGAGTACTATATTTCAAGTCTGCGTTTCCATACCGAAACCTACCTGAATCTGTTACAAGTTCAGTTGTTCTCGCGAAAGAAAGTACTCCCAAACTGTACTGACCAAAGCATCAGCTTGATTGAGAAGTTGCTGGTTGTAATATCACTGAACTGCTAAGAAGTTGAGGCTCTGAGCGATTTGGTTTTGGGTTCAAAGTACAGTACTGCTAAATGGAAATCATATGCTGAAGACAAGATAGGAACAGAATATATCATATCATTATATACTGTATATGATACACTAACATAATCTATGCGTCAAGACAAGCACTGCGGCACTAAGGCAAGTGCTCTGATCTTTAGATGGTCTAAGGGCTTTGTTCTGACATCGTTTGGGAATACAGTAGGTGAAGTTCGATACAAGATATCTGGTATGATTAAACAGTATGACAGTCGCCAACCAAAAAGGCTCCAATTCCAGCAAGCCTGCCGCATCCTGCCGCTATCCTTCTACTGGCTCATTCCCTTGGTGTTCCTTCTTTGGTACTGAACTACATTACGACATTCTGACAGAAGTTTATCCATTGCAACGCAGCTGTTTTCAGTTCCTGGAGTTCACAGCTCCGCATAACCAGGCAGTCATCCCTTCCATGTTGCTGCCTCCACTGTATCCCATGAGTCACTTGTGACTACGCTCTGGTCATCAAACATGGCTGGAAAACTTCCTATGTCGATGATTTTCCAAAACCTCCATGTCTAGGTCCTGTTACAATATGTTACTAACTGTTACAACATTTTCTCATTCAAAGCTGCATTTTGGATACTTTCCATGTCCCATGGCAACAAACCTTTACGAAGCTCCCGTGGCCCCGACTGATACAGCAGGCACCTCCGCTCGAAGCCAAGTTGTAATCCTGCTGTTGAACTTTTAGGTGATTCGGTGATTCTGTTTCACATGACGGAAGTTTGTAATATACTTTATAACATACGAATATACATGTTACATATAATTACACAGTCATATGTATAAGTATATGTATAACAATTCATTATAAACATAGACTACCCCGATGTATAATAACAGGTTTGGTCAATTTTAATATGAAAAAAGCTTGCGCCTCATTCAATCTCATTCTGTGTTCCTCAAGACATTGCAACGGTGAAGATTTGCACGCTGCACCGGCCTGGGTAAGAAAGCCACCTCCCTCCGTAGGTGAGACCTCCACCACCACATCCTTTGGCAAGGATAGCTTCCAGGCCTGCGATGCTTTGACAGTCATCCAAGCTTTGGGGAAAGATGGGGAAAACAACCCTCCAGCCGACTCCAGCCTCTTCTAAGGGAAGCCTGGGCATCTGTCAGAAAAAGCATGCCAAAATTCTACTCAAGTCGCTTGAAATATTTGCTTGAAAACAACATCATGTTGGCCTAGGCTGGCGAGTCGGCATGTTCATTCACAGGGGGGTTTCCGAAATTTGAACCAGTCTTTCACCTTCAGGCTCGTCAGAGCAAGCTTAAAAGGGCCCTCAAACAAGTGTGTCATAATTCCTGCGGTACAGCTAGAGCAATGCATTGAATGCAGTAGCGCAAAAAATTGGAGTTAAACTTTGAGTTGCCGCTGTTTTTTTGCAGATCCGCCAAATTGCAGCCAAATCACCCTTTGAAATAAGATAGAAGCACCTGCAAAGTGGTGATGTGACTCACCTGGCCGTGGCGGAAAGCCTGCTAAAATCCAATGCTACATCAATAATATTCCCCACAAAACAAAACAAACTAAAACAGCCATTTGTCAAATAATATACACCATTTTGAGACCCGGATCTGTTGTCAATGAGTGATGTGTTTTTTCAGCTACTCAATGGAACTTTCGCATTTTTACTTCCAATCTGCAGGATCATCAGAACGGGGGGATACACCCATTCTATGGCAGTTTTAATGTGACAAAGGTAATAAAAAAGGGAATCCGCGGGATTTGGGGCAACCGCCTATTGCCTCATGCAAGGGGGGCGCCCATCCATTTCACTGAGTTCCAGACTATAAGCACGGGATGAGTGCACATTTCTACCTCAATGAACAAACTCTGACTACGTGCACTGCGAAGGGAATTTGTGTTGATATCCTTTCGTATCATGTGATGTACTGAAAATAGAATGAATTACATGTATTGTATATATTCTTACATGTTTTGTATATTGCTAAATAAATATATTATATATATATAATATTACAGTATTGCCATGTAACAATGTAACAATGTCAAGTCATGCCATTTTTGTGGCCATGTCCTTCTATGGGCTAAACCTAACCGCTGTACCAATGGGCCATTCACCCGGACGGACACCAGGTCGCATCGATCAGGACGCTCTCCAAGCGCTTGACCATGTCCACATATCCTGAGATTTTTACGGTCAAAACCTGTCATTCCCTCTGTTGCGCAATTGCAGGAAAATTAGCTTCCAAATGCAACTTGAGTAATTATGACAAATATCAACAAATCAGAGTTCATGTCAGCCGCAAAGAAACACTCAGCACTCAATAGATTGTTCACATTGTGGTCTTTTCATGTCTCTTCATAAGAAATTGAGGGCACTGATTCATAATGATCCTCCTCAGTTCCAAGCTCTCACCACCAGGAAATTGCCAGTTCAGTGGGTCGACCTCAAACCTCAGCGACCCCACGAAGCGAAGATTTACACGCCAGTCCCGAAGCCAGGGGACGCGGGAGCCGGTTACGGTTGCTGAGGTCACAGCTCTTGAAACAGATCTGGATGTCTTTTCTTCATCTGAAAGGGATTGAAAGGGCAGAAAGAAGCAAACAAAACCTAAAAAGGTCCATGATGCAGTGATGAATAGTGATACGTGTCCGAAATAGGAAAAGATAGTGTCTTCAATCATCTTCAACCCACACAAGTAGCCATTGAATACGTTTCAGATTGAAAGAAAAACACATTAACATTAACATGCTACAAGTATCAGCACATTTTCACTCTAGAAACTGCGACATCGCAAACGCCATAGAGCACCCTTAAGCGACACTGGATATATGATATGTTTCAAGGTGCACTGTTGGTGCAGCTTGCCAACATTTTCCGACATGTTGATACCAG
The DNA here is from genome assembly GCA_947184155.2 of Cladocopium goreaui. Taxonomy (NCBI): domain Eukaryota; class Dinophyceae; order Suessiales; family Symbiodiniaceae; genus Cladocopium; species Cladocopium goreaui. The sequence continues at coordinate 96,767 of CAMXCT020006613.1, read as the reverse complement.
CCTCCTGGAAAATCATGTAAGTCTAACAAAACGAAAATCATGCGACTATGCATCATATTGAAGAAACAGCTCTGAGCACCTCGTTCCAAGGAGGCACATCGTCCTCACATTCCACGTCCCACCAGCCAACTCCAAGCACACCCTGGCGGATCTTGAGATGTCGATAGCTCGATGATGCTCGATGAAGCAAGAAGCGCACAAGCTCGTTTGGCACAAGATACAAATGATACAATCAAACGACAATCGAAACAGGGTTCTCGCATATTCTCGAGTAAGGTAGAGTAAGTAGAAAGAAATCCATCTCGTGCAGTTGACTCCACACAAGATCCCTGAACCTGCGAGCGATTATTTCCATCCTGTTCCATCCCGCCCATCACCAAGCCTTGTCTATGGGATTCAAGGCCTTGGCTACAATCTTCAGTCGTGGACAACGATTGCAAGATTCCCCCCCTTTTGCCATCAGGAGGGTGGCCTAGCGACTGCCTGGTGTACAATTGGGAAGTTCAGGATGTGTCCAACATAGAAGCCAAAAACTGACACATACACCGCAAACAAAGCCATTCTATATTCCAAAGTCAGCATTCGGATTCTGACTGGTGCAGGTTTCTGACCTGTCATGGACATGGGCCCAGTGATAAACCATGCCACTCTCAAATGAATAGCCAGCTGAGCTGCTGATTGCTGATCTGGTTGTAGGTCTACGCAAAGTGCCTCGGATAGTTCGACCACTGTTGTCAAACCTTCCAGTTTGGCAAATCACGGGTTAGCAACTATCCAAGTTCAAGTGATTTCAAATTTTAAAAAAGTCAAGTGGGTTTTTGAAGTCGTGTCCTCGGCAATCTGCCAAACTCCGTGGGCAGATGTAAACTGTTGCCACTTCTGGACTTCACTAATTACAATAGCAGCAACCATGGCCATCTGGTCAATCCAATTGGTTGTTTAAGAGGGGTTCCCACATATATAATTGCTCATGATTCCCAAAATATATGGAGATTATAACCCCCGAACCAATCATCAACCAACGATCATTCATCCACAATATATTATAACATCTATATATATATCCATGTTGAATGGTCACAATCCTTTTTTATGATGCACAAAAGCCCATTCTGAATCACAAGACATTTATATATATATATATCATTTACCCTCTGGTAAACTAACAGTTTGCTATGGAAAGATCCACTATTTTCTAGCTGGGTAAATCCACTATTTCTATGGCCATTTTCAATAGCTTTTTGTATGTTTACCAGAGGGTATCAACTATACATCCCTAATGATGGTTGAATCAGTTGAATCCCGGCGCGGCACCAAGATACTGAGGAGACAGCACGCGGCATCGTGCTGGTGAAGACCTGTGTGGCCTCCTGCAATGCAGCAAATGTACATACATACATATTTATATTGTATGATGTGTATTGATATGTATTGTATAATATATGTATCTATACATAATGTAGTAATAAATACATATATATATATATATACATGTGATATGTCATATGTATGTATATATATAATATATATATGCATGCTCAGCTTATCTATATAGGGGATTTCTTAAGATGATGGTACCCGAGAAATTCCCAAGAACCCTGTTTTTGGGGTCCCATTTTCAGAGACCGCCATATAAAATCATATAAATAGTGTGTGAATGTATCTAGAGATGACTATCAACGTGCCTGCATTGAACGTATGTAGGTGTCATCAACAACATATGATTCTGATAATAGTCGCATGTTGTCTCCAAGAATACCTTTTACCTCACTGGACGTTTACACTTCCAATCGCACTACAAATAATCACTGGCATCTTCACGTAGTCACTTACTGAGATCACACTTGCTAAGATCAAAGAATTTCAATAGAACGTCACGTGTCTGTCTAACTGACAAAATTGAGTGACTGCTTCTTTAAATCGATGCATCAGCCAAACCAATCCAAACCACGCAAGCAGCCTAGCGACCAGACAAGAAATCAACCTATCAAGCACTCAATTCCACTACGCGACCTCTGACACACATCTCACTATTTTTCCTAAGGTGTCTCAAGCACACGCCGAAGTGTTTCGGCAGTTCTTTGCGACTCAGTCATAGCGTCTGAAGGCCTTGTGGGCTTGCTTCTGTTGGCTGGACACTCCAGGTTGTCGAGAAAAACGGAATATTGGTTAAAACATTATTGGCTAATGTAAACCTCCGGCTAGCCAATATTTCCAGCCTTCTAAAGCATCATGAAACTTTGCTTTGACTCCAAGCGCATAAAATACCTGTGATTTGGGTTGCATCTCGAGGCAGAGCATGCCAAGAAATGTATGTACTGCATCGGGTACAGTACCAAGCAACCAAGTCGAAGCAATGCAATGGATGCGGGCATCCAGCTTTCACAGCTGTCATAGAGAAATACAAAACAGACATGCAGCACGGAATTCTTATTAGTTAAACATGATTGTTCTAAAATCACCACTTTGGCCAGGCCACGCCAATTCTTCGCGTATGAGCAGTACAGCTTCTTTATAAGCTAAAGCACACAGGTACCTTGGAGCTCAGTGGTCTTCTGTCGATGGATGGACAAATGTTCAGCAATTTCAGGGAGTGTTCCATGAATTCCTCGACACGAAACATATATCAATTGATGTTGATTGTACTATATATATATTGTGTATATATATATTGTATATATATATATATATGTATGTACATATCAAGATATGTATATATATGTATATCCTCCTGTGCAAATAAAGATCAACTGCCACTCAGCGACTCGCTCATCTTGACTCGAACCACCGTGGAGTTCCAAAATCCAAGTCTCCTCTCATGGCTGACGCATCTACCTTTCAACTGGAACTCAAGGGTCATATGCGTTTGTCCAAAAATAGGCTATACTACCCCAAAAAAACAATTCAATGGGAACATCATAACAAAAATATTGGATTTCTTGGAGTACCATATTTCAAACAAACCCACATATCATCTCCAATTCCTATTAACTGGATATATTTGTATATAAAGGCCTCCTCACACGTTCCGTGCTCTGCTGATTTCATGATTTCATATCATTCACAAGCCAAGGCATGCAAGAAGTGTCTTGCATCACCCTGGACATATTTCACTTGAGACCTTAAACGTCTGGTACGCCAATAAGTTTGCACTGTATATGCAGCCATATGGGTTGCTGGAGGATGGCACACCATACAAATACAGGTTCATAACTTTTAAATGACATACATGTAATACAAATATCATACATATAATAAATACGTAGATACACATATACACATATACACAAATACATACATATATATATATATACATACATTACATTACATTACATTACATTACATTACATTACATTACATTACATTACATTACATTACATTACATTACATACAGTTACAAATACAAAAATACATGTATAATTGTATATATACATATATATATATATATACAGATTATATACCGAATATATACAGACTATATACAGTATCATATTTTAAGATTTTATTAATGTGTACATCTGCGCCCTTCTCCTGGGATCACTGAGATCGGCCTCACTGGCCGCTTCCACTAGCTCAAGGCGCTTCGCCCGGCCTGCCGTGGCATGGTGGTCTAACCATGATTTCTATGGATTTTCTACAATCAACACTGGTATCTAGGTAGAAATGTTGTGTTTGTCTATGGATTTAAATGGATTTCAAAGGATTTGAATCTATTTCCTTGGATAAAGCATTTTAATCATATCCTAGTATATCCTTTTTTTTCGGTAATTCGACAGATGTCTTGAGATGTCTTGAGATGTCTTGAGGTATTTGTGACTTTAGCATGGGGTCAAACATATGGGGTACCCAACAACCCATCAATCGCTGCAAGGACGAGCGATGCGCTGGCCTAGCGTCTGCAAGCGTGCAGCAAACCTCAGGTACGTTGTTGCTTTGCTGCAAAAACTGACATCCACTTAAATCCATTGAACTATGGCTAAATCAATGTGCATATATATGTATATATGTATATATGTATATATGTATATATGTATATATGTATATATGTATATATGTATATGTGAACAATTTTAATCCTTGTTCCGGATATCTGGTGGTAGATGTTGGAGTCCCTAACGAGTTAGTAGCCGGAATCCCGGCAGCATTGCTGGGCAGCGCGAACGCCGTTTTCCCTTGCGACTTGAGCCAGATATTTGGCGTCATGTCAGGCCTACTCCACATGCTTATACATGTGTGCAGTACCGTTTAGTTCCCTTTAGCACCCCCCATGCCTACGGTGGCTTCGCACCGCAGGCACGAGAGTGGGAACTTTGAATTATATTGTTTGTGGTGCACGAATTACGCCTTTGTACGCGCAAACCATTCGGCTCCCCCTTCACCCACACCCGACGAGCGTAGTGGATCCGGGGTTGCCTACTCTATGGCATGCAATGCGTCAGCGCAAGTTCGAGCTGTACAACGCAAATTATCACTAGCTTGCAGCTACTCTACGATTACGGCTTCGCAAGTCACTCCATCGACGACGGAAGTTGACTGCTCCACCAAGAATAGCAATTGACGCTAACTAGTGAATTCACGTGCACATTGCTAAAAAGAAAATCGTGCAGATTGGGAATAGTGAGAACATGGAACCTAAGCGAATTAGTCTACTGCCTCGCTCAGAGTCCTCTCAATTGGTCTTTTCCTGATCATCTGTTCACAAAGACGATAGACATCTTATAGTCCAGTGATCACTTGGATGGACAGAGGTGGTTGATCTACTCCTCACGGCGGACTTTCTTCCACTGAGGTGTCGTTTGAGATTTCTCCCAACCTGCCGCACGTTTCGGAGCAGCTTTCGGCGATGCTGGTTTCGCAGGTGGTGCTTTAGGTGGTTCATAAGACTTCGGCATGGCCTTAGCCTTTGGTGCACTGGCCGATGATGACGCTGAACCAGTATCTTCAGGTTTCTGTGAAGGCTGTGTTGATGATCTGGCTTTCGCGTCCGCAGCGGCACGCTTGGTGCTGGCACTGTCCCCGACTGCTTTGAATACTTTACCTACCACTTCGTCCCCCAGGTTCGGAGCCATCTTTATTTTCATTTCGGACTTTCCCCTCATCGCCTCGGACTCAGCAAATTGAATGGCGTAAGCATTCTTGCCGATGAAGTTGCGAGGTAATGGAATACCGCATTGTTGGGCAGCAAAGAGTAGTTCCACCCTTTGTTCCTTTTTTTCTCTGACTCAGATATACCGAGAAAGCTGGGAGTTCAATGCAGTTGGGGAAGCCGTGGCTCCCGGAACGAAAGAAGGTGTATGATTCATATTCGGGAAAGGTTCCCTTCATCAATCGTCGGAGGAAGTTGCTGATGGTCACCCTCATCTCCTGCTTCTCCTTTGCATCTCCCTGCATCTTCGTCATTGGCATGAGGAAACCTAAGGACTCGGGAGTGTACCCGGCACATATGAGAAACTCCATCATCTTTTCGTAAACTTTCACAGTTTTGATGACAGGCATCATCATGTTTCTCGGCCGCCCAGAGTACATCAATTCTCCCTCTGACCATGAGTTCGTCTTGCCTTTCTCCTGAAAGAGTGCGTCCAATTCCTGCTCAGTCGGCCGCTTGAGTTTGCCATCCTGATCTTCGCCCGTGTAGGGGCAGAAGTCGTCCAGGTCCAGTCGGACTCGCTTGGTGGCCGTCATCAACGCATAGTATTCCTCTGGGGTCAAAGTGACTCTCTGGTTGTAGTAGAGTCTGAACATTGCGATGATCTTTGACATCACGGCATTGTCGTACAAGTGAGCCGCGGCCTCGGAGACATCATTGTTTACTAGTCCATCTCCTGGCAAACCCTTGCTTCCAGGCACAAGATTCTTGGTCCATACTGGCAGTTCTTCTGAAGGCTCTTTCTCAGGTTCGACGTTCATGTCATCATCGTCGTCCTCCTCAACAATCTCGTCGTCTTCCTGCTGAGTCTCTTCCTCCTGAGCCATTTCCTCATCATCGCCTTCGTTGTAGTCGACTTCGTCAGGATTGAAGCCATAATCGTTGGATTCAGGTACGTTTTCCTGTGCTTGGTGGACCGTATCCTCGAACAACGATTCTTCCTGTCGGCGAACCTCCTCGTCGAGCTCTTTCTTTGTGGCTTCGTCTTCATCGTCTTCAGGAGCTTGTAACCTATAAGGTCGAATTCCACAGCTCTCAAGCTCTGTCCAGCATCCTAGACATACTGCCAATTTCGTTGGCGTCTCATTGAGGCAATGAGGGCAATGACGGCAACCTGAAGTTTCCACCCTCTTGCGCTCGACGATGTAGTCGATCAGCTTGATGCGGGCGAGGTATTGTTCTTGTCCACCAGCTTCAATGAGATTGTTCCTGAACTGGTGTACGACGTTCATTGCATCCATGGTGATCTCGTCATACGGTTGCTTTTCGGCGTCGATGCATAGACTTGCGATCCTCAGAATGGACTCCTTGGTGGCGACAGTTCTTGACTTGATAGTGCCTGACCGGACTACCTGGTCGTCGCCCGACGGAACGAACAACCGGAGCCATGTCTTGTTGTTTTGATCCTTTGGATCTTGAATCCATCCTCCTCTGATCGCTGAGAACGGGATGATCTTTGGCGAAACGATCTGTCCCGAATCCGTCAATCGACCACGTACTCCACCATCAGGGTCTCGGTCGGGATGTAGAGGCAGATGTAGTCCCCTTTTCGTGTGTCAACGCTCTTCGTGATAGTCCATGAGCGATGATCCCACGGCACGTATGGATTGAAGAACGTGAACATACGATGACCCTCCCCAAGACCTCCAGGAATCAGTCCTTCCCTCCAAATGCTTCGAAGGTTGGTCTTCTTCGTGATGTGGAAGCAAACCGGCATTGACATGATGGTATTGGGCGCAATCGGATGCGAGAGCAAGGATGACATCAATAAGACGTCGTCTCTGGAGGATCCCTCCTTGTGCCCTGTTGGAGCGCGAACTGCAACTGGATAGAGCAATAGCCCCTCGTCAGGAATAGGCGTGTCCGCGTTGACATTGTTGTCAATGCACGTCAGGCTGCTGCGATCAATGTCCTTGTTGATCCCGAACGCCAAGATTTGTTCACGTACACGACGTCCATATCGGGCACAGTGGAACATGATTTTGAACAGCAACGCCATGCGGTTGCTCGCCTCTTTCACGTTCCATGCATTTCGATCGTTTGCTCTCCCTTTGGGGGCGAGGAACACATGCGGCCAACGCTGGTGTTCATGTCTCCAGATTGACTCACACTTGAGTACATCCTCCATGGGTACCCAGCCAGCATCGTCACAAACCAAGCTTTGTGATTCTGAGGCTTTCCCCACATTGTGTCGTAGGATCCTGTTCAGTGCGATGCTCACCTTGTCCTCATAGCTGTCGAGCCGATTACCGGTTTCGAAGCGATAGTTTGCCGCATACTCCACACCGCCAAAGTAGAAGCAGTTGAAGAAGTGGGCTCCCGTCGTGGGGATGATTTTCAAGAAACCATCTCGCGGCGCTTCGATCCGTTTGTAGAAGGGTTTTCTGATGTTGTTGTCGGAGTAGTTTGCGAGGAACTCCGGTACGTACCAAGTGTCACCTCCTCCCCTGACAATAGCGTCCCGGACCACTTCATTGAGATCAACGACATTTTGGGGTCCCAGCTTGGTAACATCACGCCCTTCAATACAAAACCTACCATATTCATCCAGGTCTCCGACTTCGGACATAGTCCTGATGTTGTCGTACCACTGGTATTCACCAAACCTTGGTTTTGTGGGCTCATCCGTTTGCCCTGACCCTTCCGTAGAACCTGATCCGTCCTTTCTGTGCTCAGGTGGTTCCATCTCGACGTCATCAGATGTGGGACTATCAGCCTCGAGCGACGCCCGGACGGCCTTTAGCACCTTTCTGACTTCATCCTTCTTCTCATTCTCGCATTCGAGATGACCATGTTTGGTGCTACCACAGTACAAACACACATTGACATCCTCAGAGACAGTGAAGAGTTTTCCCAACGCATCCAGGAGTTGTTGTTTTCCGGAAATCTCTGAGTCCCTAACCACATCAGTAGGGTCGTTTGCTGGCTCATCAGCTTCCTCCTCCCCAGGGTGAGTCGGCGACTCGTCACCTGGCTTGGCATCAGCATCAGCGCCCATGTTGGCATCGTCCCCTGTGACCTGGTGCTTTCTTCGGAACTGAGAGATGACCTGATCCTTCTCCCACTCCGTGAGACAGTTGAAGTCACTCAACGTTTCATACCCAGGAATTGCGTGGATGACCTTCATGACCTTTTCGGCTTCTGCAGTCTGCAGGGTGCAGTCGAAAGAGCCTCGTCTCTTGTCGTTGATGGTGCTTGTAGTTCTGGAAGTTGATGTGAATTGGGCCAATGCCTTCTCCAAGCCGTTGAGGAATTCGGCAGGGTCAACGCTGGCATTGAATACATTCACAACCCCTTTTGCCATGTTTGCCACATCCAAGACACCAAGCCAAAACTCGATGATGTCCCCAGTCTTCTCGGCTGATGCACGGGAGAATCCGAAGATTTCGTTCCTTTCCTTCACCTCAGGAACAGCGACCTGCTCGAAGAAGTCCTTGTACGCGACATTCCCGCAATCTTTCGTGACCCTGAAAACCAGGATCCACTTCTTCGCGACCTCATCGTAGATTCTTTCGCGGTAGATGCTGAATTGTTTGCCGCGTCCATTCCGGAAGATCTCCAGAGCTTGTCTCTTCGATACCCTGACTCCCCCCATGTGCGAAACAGACTTCATCAAGTGCTCCCCGTACGGCAATAAAGTGTTTGAGATCAAAGAAGATGCCGTGAAAGTAAGCCATGCCTGAAATCCTTGGTTGATATCGACCACGTCGATGCCACACTCCTCAAATGCGACCTTCAATCTAGCCGCCAGGAGCAAGACGGATTTCCTGGCTTCCAACGTGGGAGCAGAGCGCTTGTAGTGATCTTGGGTGTTTGCAGAGCAGTTGATGCAGTGGGTAGGTCTCAGCTGGCATGTTTCGATCTCGTCCATCGTGACCGCCCCTCTGCAGGAGCCGCACATGATGTCAGAGCTCTCGTTGTCGATGTAGAACCACATGCATCGATCTGACACAACGGGTTCTAGTTCGTGAGTGCCGACCACTGGTTCAACCCATCGGGTCTTAAACCTCTTGTCCTTCGTGAACCTGTTGGTGGCCGTTCCAGGGCCTCGTTGGAAAATGGTTGTGTCATCGGTCGCGTAGTCGCCTGGGGTCATTTCGCCACTTGCGATTCTGAATACCTCCGTTGGGCCAGTCATGTCCTCCAACACCTTTGTGTCGATTCCGGACTCCTCAGGTTTGAATGCCCCTTCATTGAGTACGGAAACATACTCCCTGTTTGTGGCACACATGAGGAAAACCCTTTGGCGAAACAGGTTCTTCTCGATGACAGACCAAATTGCAGTCTTTCCCAGGGTCCCCTTTTTGGTCGTGTTCAACACTGAAAACTGTCTTCCATATTGGGAATACATCGACCGCCACATTCTCTGGTCGGACGTCACTAAGATCCCCTGGAGCCTCATCTTCTCGATCAGCTCAACTGCGATTCTTGATGTGACGGAGTCCACACCGTTGAACATAGAGTCGTTGTTGATGGCGACCATCAGGGGTCGGGATGTGACTTGATCAAGGTCAATCACCCCTTTGACAAATTGATTCTTAAAATCATTCTCGAGCATTACACAGTGGGGTGGCTTTTGTTCATGGAGAAACTGCAATGACAACCAAAGATGAACCGTTACCTGGCCATCATCGATGGTATCCGTTTTGAGATGTTGCTTGACCTTGTCAATCGTATCGAGAAATTGTTGAAGTGGTCGTTCAAACTCAGAATCATGGATCTTGAAGACTTCAACACTCTCCCATCCCATGTCAGTTAACCCCATTTGAATGCCATGTGGCCCACGTTGGGTTCCCACGCGGAACATCAAGTCAGTGATGAGGATGGTCGTCCCAGCCCGGAAGTCACCGGCCAACTTGTCGACCTCCCTTGATCCGCTCGGTGCTTCAATGATCCTGCATGCAAGCGGGTTCGTGATCAGCTTCTTGATTCGTCCCAATTCGGACTGATTGGCGATGTTCACGTCATGGTGCCCAAGCATCATCAGCATTCCCGCCGTTGACAGGTAGCATCCAGTCCGCGTCATCATGTATTTGCGGACGATGTGGCTATAGCATCTAAGCCAATCCTTCTCAGCTATAGTGCCCTGAGGATCCGATATTGAAAAACTTCAATCCCTGTATTGAAAAAAATCATTTTCAATAATATTGAAAATGGCACATGTTGGGACCTCAAAAATCAATACCATGATCAATCCTATATTGATCTTGAGATTGATCAAGATTGATTAAAATTGATGGAAAATATTGAAAATGATATTGATCGATATTGATCGATATTGATCTTGGCAAAGCTTTTTCTTTGACAAGCTGAAGGTGTCAGGGCTTTCTTTGAAGCCATGTCTACAGCAGCATTCCAGGCTTGGCTTTCTTTCAAGCCTCTAAATTATTTCATTGATTCTGAGCTGCACAGCCATGGTGTACTTTGTGATGAAAGATTCACTGATTCTCGAAGCTCTGGTTCCATGTGAGCAGCTGTGGCCCAAGGTTGCAATGTATCCCATGAATGATTCTTGCTTGTATGTCCAGCAGGTAGCTGGGTTTTGGAAATGCAGCATCAAAGCAATGTGTGCCACATAGTGGCATTTAGGCGTCAATGTGAATCTGACTTCATCTCCAAAATGGCGGTGCAACCAAATGTAATGCTGCATGCTTTCTTTCAAGCACTTCTCAGCTTTTGTGCTGTCCTTCATGAAAAAATCATCTTCTGAAATGATGGCATAGAAATTTGCCATTTGGTGGCAGCATTCAGCCATGTGGGCAAAAGCCTCACATTCACTGGCCTTCTTCCAGGCCACCATGGCTAATGCTGGCATGAGATGTCGAATCTCTCCTGCATGGCCTTTGAGCTTTGCTGGCTGTGAAAATGGGTTTCTTTCAGAAGTAAACATAGAAACCACGAGGTTGTTGTACTTCTCTGTGATGTGCAATTCTGCGTATGCTTCTTTGAGTAGTGCCCATATTTTGGCAGTGTTGCCAGGCCCAACCTCTTTTTTGGATCCAGGTGGATATGCCCAGGCATGTAGGATGGAGCCTGCCAACCCGGCAGTCACACCTAAATCTAAAGTGTGCAAGACATCGAAGCACACTCTGTATTCTGGTAGGCCACCAGGGATTTTGAACAGAGTGTGGTTGGTGCAAGGGCTTTCTTTCAAGCCTTCCAAAGATTTCATTTCCCATCCAGGTTCAGAGGTGAAATCAAAAGGGTTTTTCAGATGGTTTCCTTTCTCACAATCACAGAGCCAGCAAAATTTTTTGCTTTGCCAATGGGGGAAACCTAGGTGATTTGCATAGTATTCCAAATCGCCTAAAAAATTGAACACCCAGAAGGAATGCCCCTCAGGTGTAATTGGCTTTCTTGCAAGCCTTTTCAAATTTGTTGGCAGTGGCCTCCCTTTCCAATCCACGTCTGGGTGAAAACCTTGGAAAAGAGCAGTGAAGCTCCAAGCCATGACCTCATGGATTTCCACCCATGTGTTGGAAGCAGCTGCTGACTTTGGCCATGCAGTTATGAGGAAAGAACTATCCATGGGGTGGCTGGGATGCATTTCCCTTGGGCCTTCTTTCAGGCCTTGAGGAGCATAAAGCGTGGGTCCCCAGGTGAATGTCATTAAGGAGTCTGTGGAAAATTCGACACCATCTCCATGAAGCCAGAGAGGGATGGTTTTGTGTTTTTGGCTTTCTTTCAAGCCACTGTCCCACAGCCTGGGGTCATTGCTTTTCAAGTTTCCCCAGAAAGCTTTCAACTTGTGAAGGCCAAAAAGCGAAGGAGCCAACTTAGGATAGCTGCTGAATAATTGCCAAACCAGCAAATGTGGCAGTACAATGTGGCATGCTGCCTTGGTCTCTGGATTTTCTTCTTTGGCATCCAAGGCAGGAACCTGAATGGAAATTGTTGGGCTTTCTTGCAAGCCCCCGTGCATGGACTTTTTCAACCTAGCCCTTAATAGCCTTACAAGGTCTCTATGGCAATTGCTTGGGTATTGACCAAAGGTTCCTAAGCCGCTCAATTCCACTATGCTCTCACATTGCAAGCCATCTGCAGTGGCTGCAAAAGCGATTTCTTGGAGCCCTGAGCTACTTAATTTCCCCAGGGACCAAAGTTGCAAAAGTTTCTTGCTTAGAGCCTGGCCTTCTTTCAGGCCTGGAGCTGGTCTTTTCCTAGTGTTTGTTAATTCTATTTTCTGATGGATGCCTGGCATGACCTTGAGCCATTAAAAACAGCTGCAGCATGCATGTATCTTACAGGTGAACCTCTTTACCCAAAAAAAGCTGCCTGGGGGCTGGGCATGCAAGCTGCTTATTTTTTTTGCGGGGCAACCATGCTGTCGCAAGTCAAGGCAAAAGTGGCCATGTCCCAGGCCTTCTTTCAGGCCAATCCTAGGCAGTGAGCAATTTCTTGAAAGCCTTCAGAGCTGATGCTGCTTCCAGCAAGTGGTTCTTGATGCCTTCCAGCTCACCATCTGTTGCCAAATCTTCCAAGCTGTCTCTAGATTTGATGAGAGCTTGCAGGACATCTGCACCCCAGCTGGCATCTTTGGCTTTCTTGCAAGCCTTCTTCAAATCAGCCACTCCTTTGCTGACCAAGGCCAGCATCTTCTTGACCTTACTGTCCTTTTCGTTTTCACCCACTTGTGTGGCTTCCTCTAACTTTGTGTGCCATTTTTTGTCTGCTTCCTTTTTTTGGCAATCTTAGTCTTCTCTGCCTGAGCTTTCTTGCAAGCTCTGCTGTCCTCCTCCTTGACTTTCTCTTCCTTTGCGAGGTGCTTCTGCTTGTCAGCATTTCTTTTTTCTTTTTTCTGAGAGACCATAGCCTGGCCTTTTTTCAGGCCTTGCAGGAAACTTGCTGCAGGATTATGTTGCTCTGCTGAACTTTCGTCCTCATGTTCAGAAGAAGTTTCAGAAGGTTCTGACAAAGCATCTTCAACCTGGAAGCCTTTCTGTGGCTTTTTTTCAAGCCAAAGGTCATCCCATTCCTGTTTTGTTCTTGCTGCTGCTAAGGCCTTCTTGCAGGCCTTCAGTTCCTCACCTTGCAGTGCTATTTCTTGCTCAGCAGCAATCCTTTTTTTTTGCTCCAGTGTGAGCTCGGTCCTGATCTTCACCAGGAGAAATTCATAGAATTTCTTTCCCACCTTTTTCACTGCTATTAAACCACTCTCTACCCTGGCCAGGGCCTCCTCTTCCCCATACCAGTCAAGGATCTGCTTCCAGGGGACCCACTCAAACCATTCTTTCTCCTTCTTGGAGTTGGCGACTTCTTGGCTTTTTTTCAAGCCCCCTTCCTGGGCCTGACCAGTCTTCAGGAAGTGCAGAAGCAGTTGCTTCTTCTGATCCAGGACACCTGGGCCACCCATCTGGAGCCAAGCTGCTTTGGCTTCAGGGTCTTTGTTCCTGGCTCCTTCATATTTTTTCCACAAGGCAGCTCTGTCTTTGTTGGAGATTTCCTGCCAGAATGCAGCCTCTGACAGGTGGCCTTCTTTCAGGCCTTGGATGGCTGCCTGTGTTTTTTCGTGAAGTTTGAGCCTGGAAGAAGTCAAAGTGGCACCAGCCTCAGAGCCTTCTTTCAGGCTTGCCTGGGCTGCCTTTGCTACACTGTCTGGAAGCATCTTTGCTGCTTCCTCTATCTCAGCCTCAGCAGCTGGTTTCCCTTCTTCAGAAGCATCTGGTTGGTGGCCTTCTTGCAGGCCCTCTTGCTGCTCCTCAGCAGTTGCCCCCTGGGTTGCTTCTTCCTGAGTTGCTTCGGGCTCAGAAGCTCCTACTTGGCCTTCTTGCAGGCCTTCTTGCTGCTTCTCCTCAGCACTTGTCTCTTGTGTTGCTTTCAGTGGTTGGCTTTCCTCATTTTTTTCATTCAGTTTCTGTGTTTTTTTTTTCTGGCTTTCTTTCAAGCCCTCAAGGGATGCAGGCCTTTTCTTGGCCATAGCCTCCAAGTACGGCTGGGGATTTGAGTTCTGAAATTGCTACAGAAAAAAAAGGTTTTGGTTTACATGAAGTTTGAAAGTTAACATTAAAAAAAAAACATGCGTGTGAGTTTGCCAGACCCCAGGGAACTCCACAGGATGGTTTCGCGCAGGTTTCGCGCAGTTGGGAACTCCACAGGATGGTTTCGCGCAGGTTTCGCGCAGTTGGGAACTCCACAGGATGGTTTCGCGCAGGTTTCGCGCAGTTGGGAACTTCACAGGATGGTTTCGCGCAGGTTTCGCGCAGTTGGGAACTTCACAGGATGGTTTCGCGTAGTTTAGGCGCAGTTGAAGTTATTTTTTTAAATTATAACATTTTTATGACATGCTTTTTTAAATTAAATGTTTCTTCTTTTTTCAAATAGTATTGGCTCTCTTTCAGTTACCTTAACTATTATTTCTTATTATTTCATTTTATTTTATTTTTCAATATTTTATTTACTTTTAAATTTCTTATTATATTATTTATTATCTTTTTTTCTTTTTTATTTATTGGTCGCTGAAGCAGGGGGGCCTTCTTTCAGGCCTGTCCCCTGGTGAGACAGCCTGAGGTGGTTTGGCTTTCTTTCAAACCTGTTTTTGGTTACTTTTCTTCCTTGTGGCTTTCTCTCAAGCCAAGTTTTTGTGCATGCCAATTTCTTCCCTGTGGCTTTCTTTCAAGCTTCACAGGTCAGAAGCATCCACCTCTTTCTCTCTTTTTTCTTTTCCCTCCTCCTGCCCCTCCTCCTCCTCCTTGACCACTTTCTTCCTTTCCTTTCGCTTCTTGGCTGTTTTCCCCTCCTCCATATCCTTGCATCTTCCTTCTCCTTCTCCTTGGGCTTCTCTTCCTTTTGGGGCTTCTTCTCCTTCTTTGCAGCTTCCTTTTCCTTGGAAACCTTTTTCTCCTTTCGCTCCTCCTCCTCCTTTGCAGCTTTCTTTTCCTTGTCCTTGGGGTCCTTTTTCTTTGGCTGCTCCTCCTGCTCCTTTTCCTCTTTCTCCTCCTCCTCCTCCTGCCAGTCTGGCTGCTTCTCCTCCACAAATACCTCCTCCTCTTCACTGTATTCATATGAATAAGAAGAGGAGGAGGATCTGCCGGCTTTTTGTTTAGGCCTTCTTTCAGGCCTGCTGCTGCTGCTGTCCTTCCTTTTTGGCCTTCTTTCAGGCCTGCTGCTGCTGCTGTCCTTCCTGTTTGGCCTTCTTTCAGGCCTGGCCCCTGGCCCTTCCTGCAGGGCAACCCCTCTGGCAGGGCTGGGGCTCATCTCCTGCTTGCTGAGCCATGCAGCCTTCTCTTCCAAGAAGGCTTTCAAGCCTTCCAAAGATTTCATTTCCCATCCAGGTTCAGAGGTGAAATCAAAAGGGTTTTTCAGATGGTTTCCTTTCTCACAATCACAGAGCCAGCAAAATTTTTTGCTTTGCCAATGGGGGAAACCTAGGTGATTTGCATAGTATTCCAAATCGCCTAAAAAATTGAACACCCAGAAGGAATGCCCCTCAGGTGTAATTGGCTTTCTTGCAAGCCTTTTCAAATTTGTTGGCAGTGGCCTCCCTTTCCAATCCACGTCTGGGTGAAAACCTTGGAAAAGAGCAGTGAAGCTCCAAGCCATGACCTCATGGATTTCCACCCATGTGTTGGAAGCAGCTGCTGACTTTGGCCATGCAGTTATGAGGAAAGAACTATCCATGGGGTGGCTGGGATGCATTTCCCTTGGGCCTTCTTTCAGGCCTTGAGGAGCATAAAGCGTGGGTCCCCAGGTGAATGTCATTAAGGAGTCTGTGGAAAATTCGACACCATCTCCATGAAGCCAGAGAGGGATGGTTTTGTGTTTTTGGCTTTCTTTCAAGCCACTGTCCCACAGCCTGGGGTCATTGCTTTTCAAGTTTCCCCAGAAAGCTTTCAACTTGTGAAGGCCAAAAAGCGAAGGAGCCAACTTAGGATAGCTGCTGAATAATTGCCAAGCCAGCAAATGTGGCAGTACAATGTGGCATGCTGCCTTGGTCTCTGGATTTTCTTCTTTGGCATCCAAGGCAGGAACCTGAATGGAAATTGTTGGGCTTTCTTGCAAGCCCCCGTGCATGGACTTTTTCAACCTAGCCCTTAATAGCCTTACAAGGTCTCTATGACAATTGCTTGGGTATTGACCAAAGGTTCCTAAGCCGCTCAATTCCACTATGCTCTCACATTGCAAGCCATCTGCAGTGGCTGCAAAAGCGATTTCTTGGAGCCCTGAGCTACTTAATTTCCCCAGGGACCAAAGTTGCAAAAGTTTCTTGCTTAGAGCCTGGCCTTCTTTCAGGCCTGGAGCTGGTCTTTTCCTAGTGTTTGTTAATTCTATTTTCTGATGGATGTTGGCATGACCTTGAGCCATTAAAAACAGCTGCAGCATGCATGTATCTTACAGGTGAACCTCTTTACCCAAAAAAAGCTGCCTGGGGGCTGGGCATGCAAGCTGCTTATTTTTTTTGCGGGGCAACCATGCTGTCGCAAGTCAAGGCAAAAGTGGCCATGTCCCAGGCCTTCTTTCAGGCCAATCCTAGGCAGTGAGCAATTTCTTGAAAGCCTTCAGAGCTGATGCTGCTTCCAGCAAGTGGTTCTTGATGCCTTCCAGCTCACCATCTGTTGCCAAATCTTCCAAGCTGTCTCTAGATTTGATGAGAGCTTGCAGGACATCTGCACCCCAGCTGGCATCTTTGGCTTTCTTGCAAGCCTTCTTCAAATCAGCCACTCCTTTGCTGACCAAGGCCAGCATCTTCTTGACCTTACTGTCCTTTTCGTTTTCACCCACTTGTGTGGCTTCCTCTAACTTTGTGTGCCATTTTTTGTCTGCTTCCTTTTTTTTGGCAATCTTAGTCTTCTCTGCCTGAGCTTTCTTGCAAGCTCTGCTGTCCTCCTCCTTGACTTTCTCTTCCTTTGCGAGGTGCTTCTGCTTGTCAGCATTTCTTTTTTCTTTTTTCTGAGAGACCATAGCCTGGCCTTTTTTCAGGCCTTGCAGGAAACTTGCTGCAGGATTATGTTGCTCTGCTGAACTTTCGTCCTCATGTTCAGAAGAAGTTTCAGAAGGTTCTGACAAAGCATCTTCAACCTGGAAGCCTTTCTGTGGCTTTTTTCAAGCCAAAGGTCATCCCATTCCTGTTTTGTTCTTGCTGCTGCTAAGGCCTTCTTGCAGGCCTTCAGTTCCTCACCTTGCAGTGCTATTTCTTGCTCAGCAGCAATCCTTTTTTTTTGCTCCAGTGTGAGCTCGGTCCTGATCTTCACCAGGAGAAATTCATAGAATTTCTTTCCCACCTTTTTCACTGCTATTAAACCACTCTCTACCCTGGCCAGGGCCTCCTCTTCCCCATACCAGTCAAGGATCTGCTTCCAGGGGACCCACTCAAACCATTCTTTCTCCTTCTTGGAGTTGGCGACTTCTTGGCTTTTTTTCAAGCCCCCTTCCTGGGCCTGACCAGTCTTCAGGAAGTGCAGAAGCAGTTGCTTCTTCTGATCCAGGACACCTGGGCCACCCATCTGGAGCCAAGCTGCTTTGGCTTCAGGGTCTTTGTTCCTGGCTCCTTCATATTTTTTCCACAAGGCAGCTCTGTCTTTGTTGGAGATTTCCTGCCAGAATGCAGCCTCTGACAGGTGGCCTTCTTTCAGGCCTTGGATGGCTGCCTGTGTTTTTTCGTGAAGTTTGAGCCTGGAAGAAGTCAAAGTGGCACCAGCCTCAGAGCCTTCTTTCAGGCTTGCCTGGGCTGCCTTTGCTACACTTTCTGGAAGCATCTTTGCTGCTTCCTCTATCTCAGCCTCAGCAGCTGG
The DNA here is from genome assembly GCA_947184155.2 of Cladocopium goreaui. Classification (NCBI taxonomy): domain Eukaryota; class Dinophyceae; order Suessiales; family Symbiodiniaceae; genus Cladocopium; species Cladocopium goreaui. Next base: position 78,893 of record CAMXCT020006613.1, on the reverse strand, counting down.
TTTCCCTTCTTCAGAAGCATCTGGTTGGTGGCCTTCTTGCAGGCCCTCTTGCTGCTCCTCAGCAGTTGCCCCCTGGGTTGCTTCTTCCTGAGTTGCTTCGGGCTCAGAAGCTCCTACTTGGCCTTCTTGCAGGCCTTCTTGCTGCTTCTCCTCAGCACTTGTCTCTTGTGTTGCTTTCAGTGGTTGGCTTTCCTCATTTTTTTCATTCAGTTTCTGCGTTTTTTTTTTCTGGCTTTCTTTCAAGCCCTCAAGGGATGCAGGCCTTTTCTTGGCCATAGCCTCCAAGTACGGCTGGGGATTTGAGTTCTGAAATTGCTACAGAAAAAAAAGGTTTTGGTTTACATGAAGTTTGAAAGTTAACATTAAAAAAAAAACATGCGTGTGAGTTTGCCAGACCCCAGGGAACTCCACAGGATGGTTTCGCGCAGGTTTCGCGCAGTTGGGAACTCCACAGGATGGTTTCGCGCAGGTTTCGCGCAGTTGGGAACTCCACAGGATGGTTTCGCGCAGGTTTCGCGCAGTTGGGAACTCCACAGGATGGTTTCGCGCAGGTTTCGCGCAGTTGGGAACTCCACAGGATGGTTTCGCGCAGGTTTCGCGCAGTTGGGAACTCCACAGGATGGTTTCGCGCAGGTTTCGCGCAGTTGGGAACTCCACAGGATGGTTTCGCGCAGGTTTCGCGCAGTTGGGAACTTCACAGGATGGTTTCGCGTAGTTTAGGCGCAGTTGAAGTTATTTTTTTAAATTATAACATTTTTATGACATGCTTTTTTTAATTAAATGTTTCTTCTTTTTTCAAATAGTATTGGCTCTCTTTCAGTTACCTTAACTATTATTTCTTATTATTTCATTTTATTTTATTTTTCAATATTTTATTTACTTTTAAATTTCTTATTATATTATTTATTATCTTTTTTTCTTTTTTATTTATTGGTCGCTGAAGCAGGGGGGCCTTCTTTCAGGCCTGTCCCCTGGTGAGACAGCCTGAGGTGGTTTGGCTTTCTTTCAAACCTGTTTTTGGTTACTTTTCTTCCTTGTGGCTTTCTCTCAAGCCAAGTTTTTGTGCATGCCAATTTCTTCCCTGTGGCTTTCTTTCAAGCCTCACAGGTCAGAAGCATCCACCTCTTTCTCTCTTTTTTCTTTTCCCTCCTCCTGCCCCTCCTCCTCCTCCTTGACCACTTTCTTCCTTTCCTTTCGCTTCTTGGCTGTTTTCCCCTCCTCCATATCCTTGTCATCTTCCTTCTCCTTCTCCTTGGGCTTCTCTTCCTTTTGGGGCTTCTTCTCCTTCTTTGCAGCTTCCTTTTCCTTGGAAACCTTTTTCTCCTTTCGCTCCTCCTCCTTTGCAGCTTTCTTTTCCTTGTCCTTGGGGTCCTTTTTCTTTGGCTGCTCCTCCTCCTCCTTTTCCTCTTTCTCCTCCTCCTCCTCCTGCCAGTCTGGCTGCTCCTCCTCCACAAATACCTCCTCCTCTTCACTGTATTCATATGAATAAGAAGAGGAGGAGGATCTGCCGGCTTTTTGTTTAGGCCTTCTTTCAGGCCTGCTGCTGCTGCTGTCCTTCCTTTTTGGCCTTCTTTCAGGCCTGCTGCTGCTGCTGTCCTTCCTTTTTGGCCTTCTTTCAGGCCTGGCCCCTGGCCCTTCCTGCAGGGCAACCCCTCTGGCAGGGCTGGGGCTCATCTCCTGCTTGCTGAGCCATGCAGCCTTCTCTTCCAAGAAGGCTGCCTTCTCTTCCAGCAACTGCTTTCTTTCAAGCATTAGTTGCTCCTCCTCCTCCTTCACCTCCTTCTCCCTCTCCTTGATCATCCTCCATTTCCTGCTCCCTTCATGCAAAGGCTGAACCTTGTCTTCCTTAAAGCCTTCTTTCAGGCCCTTCTCTTTCCTGGCTTGGACTTCAGGGTCTCTGGCCCTCAAAGCCTTTCTCGCTTCCCTTCCCCTCTTGCCCCTGGCTTCTTGCCTGAAAGGGTCCCAATCCTCCTCCCCTGGTCGATGCTCAGGGACAAAAGCTGGCCTTCTTTCAGGCCTGCTGCTGCTTGCACCTGACCCCTTTTCTTTGGCCTTGGCTTTGCCTTTGCTTTTCCCTTTTTGGCCTTCTTGTAGGCCTTCCCTGGCTGCCTCTGCAGGGCTTGGGCCAAAGAGGCGGCCCTGTGTGCTTCTGGGAGCCTCCTCCTCCTGTCTCCTCTGCCCCCTGCGCAGGGAGTTGTCAGAGGATGATTCCTCCTCCTCATCCCTGTCCCTCCACCTTCTCTCCCTGTCTCTCAGCTCCCTATCAGGCTCCCTTTCCCAGCCAGTCCAGGTGTCGCCATCATCCCAATCCTTTTCATGACCCCAGGGCACATAGCCAGCATAAGCTCGGCCTACCCACCAGGTCATGTGGTTTCAGATGGCCTTCTTGCAGGCCTTGAGCTGGAAGATTTGCAAGTGATTGAATTGCTGGGCCTTCTTGCAGGCCTTAAGTTGAAGTGCGCTTAGAGGTTGAAAGGTGCCCCCCCACCTATCTTCGGTTTTGAGGCTCAAAAGGCTGCAGGCAACAAACAGATTGCTTTCGCCTACTATGTTAAACCCTTTTTGGTGAACATAACACCCCTGGAACACTCAGGTCATAACCTAAGTACAAAAAGAATGACAGTGAAAACGGTGAGGTTTTTCTTTAAATTTCGTTGGCTATCCCCTGCCCCACAAAAACAAACACTTTACCCAAACCCCAAACCACAATTTTTTTTGGCCAAGAAAAAAGTCCTGGCCATGTGCTTTGCACATGGCTGCGGCCTGAACCCTCCTAGTGGCCTTCTTTCAGGCCTTGCCCTGTTAGAAAGGTGTATGCCTTCTTTCAGGCATTCAATCTACATTTTTGACTAAATCGTCTCTTTTTTCTTTCATGTTTTCCTTTGTTATGTCCTCCTCCATGGCCACCTTTTCCAGCTCCAAAATCACAGCGTGATGCCCACCTGGGAAAATCTTTCCCATTCTTTTGGTGCAGCCAATGATGAGCTTCCAATCTCTTCCAAAAAGGCCCATGAGATAGGCTTGGTCCTTGCCCATGACTTTTTTCACTGCTGACCATGGCCTTCTTTCAGGCCTTGGCCCTTCTGCTGCCACCAATGGTTCTGGCTGTGGTGCTGCTTCTTTTTTTGGTCCTTGCTTCTCTGTGGGCCTTCTTTCAGGCCTTAAGCTTTTTGCCTTGGGCAAGGAAGCTTTCTTCGAAGCTGGCTTTTTTTGCATTCTTTGCTGGCTGGCTTTTTTTGGATTTCTGACCTTCTTTCAAGCCCTGGTCTGCTCTCAACCAACTCTTGGGCTGCCTCTTGTGCAGCTTTATCCAGCTGCTCCTTGCAGCTTACCCTCATTTTTTCCAGAATTGTCATGTTTCTGGAAAAGCAATCTTTCACTTCTTCTTCTTCTTCTTTTGCAGCCTTTGGAGAATTGAGAATGGCTGGCCAGCCATGGGAGTCCACAGAAACATCTGAAACTTGTAGTTTCAAAGTTCTGGCCTTCTTGCAGGCCTGCTCCTCGGGTTCTTTCAAAGAAGCAGAGCTGGAACTTCCTTGGCCACCAGCCTCTGCAGCTTTCGCAGAAGAAGTCTCCTTGGCAGCTTTGGCCTTCTTGCAGGCCTGGTCATCCTCAGGACCTGGGGCTGCTTTCTTGCAAGCATCTGGCAAATCCACAATTTCAAGAATGGATTGCCTTTCAGCCCCTGTAGCTCCCTGCAGGCACTGCCTTAGTTTCGAAGAGTCTCTTTTCAGTCTTCTCACATGGCTGAGCAAGCAGACAAATTGACTTGCAAGCTTGCCTGCCCACAGGTCATCCTTCCACTCACTGTCGTTGTGAGTGTACCCATATTTGAGGATGCACTGCTTCAACTGCCCAGAGGGAATTTCTCCTTCTGAGATTTTGTAGAACTCCTTGACATACTTTGCATTGTGGTGCAAACCTGCAGAGCTCACAGCTGTGCTTACACTTTTCTCCTGATAGTCACCAAGTTTAAAAGCATCAGCACCTTGGGTGGCCACAGCTGTCTCAAAAATTTTTCGCAAAGCATCCAAGTCCACTGGTGGCACCAATGACCTGCGTGCTCCACCCTTGGATGTCATGGCTTTCTTTCAAGCCCTAGCAAGCTGAAAATCCTCAGATTCAAATCCCTTGAAGATGATTGATCTTTCAAGCCCACAACACACCAGCTGAAACCCCAAAACTTTGAAGAATGGCCTTCTTTCAGGCCCAGACCAGGCAATGAGTTTAAACCTGCTATAAGCGAAAACAGCTCTGGCACATATGAGTATGAAATAGAAGCTTGCGCGTTGTGAATGCCTCTAATGGCCCCCTACATGCTTGAAAAATGGATCTGACAATTGTAGCTGAAGACTGATGATGGTCTTGACTTGCTGATGATACTACTATATGATATTGATCATGCTATTGATCGATATTGATTGGAAATATTGATCTTTTCTTTCAATCCTCGATATTGAAAAACATATTTTCCTGGTATTGAAAAAAATCATTTTCAATATTATTGATCAGGATTGATCAGGATTGATTTTTTTCAATATCGGATCCTCAGGGTGGATGCTGTGTCTTCAGTAACGACCCCTGGATTGCAGACTCCGAAGACCATGCACCCGTAGGCCGTCACTCTCCTCAAGTACTGTGCCCAAGGTGCTGATCCCGATGTGCTGGCAGCCGCTGCTGCAGGGCCTTGGACAATTGACAGCAGGAAGTTGTCCCGATCGTCCATCCGATGAACTCTGAATTCCTTTGGTCGGGCATTGAGGATGTCCTGAAAAGATACCCATTTGGCACCCGAGGAATTACCCAGTCCTTTCTTGCAGGAGGTGTCGATGGCCTTGGCTTCGAAGGTGGAGCCTTCGGTGGTGGTGCGCTCCCAGCTGCAGAGCTGGAACCATCGCGTCCACCGGCGGCGGAACTGCGAGGTCCAGTCTGTTGTTGCTGTTGCGCCCGCTGCGCATCGGCTTCCCTTTGCTGTTGGTCGTTCATCATTCTGATTGGTGAAGGATCCCAAGCTGGATGATCTGGTTGACTTGGAGGATTTCTGCCGTCTTTCGGCATCAGCGGGACGTCCCAGCCATCGATGTGGGAGACTTCCGTGGCCCCTTGGCCCATCTGGGTGGTGGCTGTGGTCGTCACGTAGTCGCGAATACAGGAGAACGTCCTGTTTCGTTTCTCCACCTCCTCAAACATGCCCTGGTCGGCCCTTTCAATGTTGTAGCCCCCCACTTCCCACAGGTCGTCGCGAAGGTCAATGGCCAGCTTCATTCTGTCCAGATCAGTCTTGATGACCCCGCTCAAGTATGACATGTGGGTGAAGTTCTCCAATCTTGACATCCACTCATGTAACATCTTGGAAACCATGAGGATGGTTTGCAGATGGACAACGGCTGCCGTCCGCTCCAAGCTGAGATCATAACTCATTGACATCCAGTCTTCCAGGACGTTCTGAACGATAATGGTCTTACCCTGGTTGCTGGTCGCTCTGGCGTTGTGACGTCGGAGTGCGTAGCCGAGGCTATAGCTCTCCTCGTACATGATGTTGACCAGATACTTGATGCGAGATTCGACTTCACTTCGGTCAGGTTCCTCTCTTCGCATCGCGTCGAATGACCAGCTTTCCCACTTTCGACGGGCGATCTCCTCGAAGTTCGTCCTCTTCCGGATTTGGTAACATGAACTTCCGTAAGGAGGGTATGTCTGATTCAAGGATCCAAGGTTGGTGGGGCTTGTGTTCGCGATCTTGTCGCGCAGTTCCTTAACCGTGATCTCCTTGGTGATCATGCTGTTCTGCCCGGTGTAGTGGTCTTTGAGGGTATCCCAAAGTTCATCTATTCTAATCGCGCACTCGAAGGTGCACAAGAGCTGCATGATGCTTTGCTCATCTGGATTTCTGGCGGCCCCTTCCACCAACTTTGATAGTCGGGCCCCTTTGTCAATGAAGCTAGTGACGGACATCTTCAACTCGTTCTCGTTGGTCACTTTTGACATCATTTTCATGAGCAACCTGATTGCATGAGTTACGAATGTTCTGCCACTTCTGTCCATGACAAAGGCTAAGGCCACAACGACGGGAGGAGAAATCTTCACTCGATTCAACCATTCGTCAATGTCCTTGTCCCTGCAACCCCTGAAGTTTGTCTCCTCGTAGGTGGAGAATGGAGCAGGAAGGTTGTGCTCTTGGCTCTTCTCCTTGATGAGGGACAAAGTTGATTTCAGTGAGCCAATACCTTTGGCCGCTGATGGGATCACAAGGTCGACTCCAGCCATTGCGAAGACCGAGATGAGGCAAGGAGAATCCGGATCCGTCAAGGCGCACCCACGACGCAGGTAGCAGCCTGACTTCACCTTCAATCTACCTCTAACGGGATCCGGATCTGCCAATAGCGATCCACGACGTGGATACAGCCTCAGCTTCACCTTCACACCGCCTCGTTGGGTGATGAAGTTAATGAATAGTTGTTCATTAATGGTTTTCTCATTGACATCACGTTCATAGTCGTTCACAATGACACAAGTACATGATTTTGACTTATGGTGGTCCTCTTCATCAAATACCTTCGGTCGAAATCTCCTTCCATAGGCGTTGTTGATCAACATTTGATTTGTGACACCCCGAAGAATACATCTAACAATCTTCTCGGTGTATAGTTGTGTTGCACGTGTTTCCCTACCCGCACATTGACCGTGAGTGTGTGAGCCATCACATTTTGCATGCAGGTCAAAGAATTCGACCCCCCACGATACGATTCTCCATGGTTTCTTGATGGCGAACATCTTTGAATTTTGATGTCAAACCATACATGCATCCATCAAAGTCATGCACAGTCGATTGGGTCCCACTAATCAGAAACTTCATTCTCTCATCATTCCAATAGTCGCATCCCCGAGGTAGTTCCAACAATGCCATAGCATGCAAGACATGTACACGTTGCAGACACAATGTGAACTCTTCCCATAACTCCCAATACAGAAACGCTTTCATTCTGATGTTGTGTGCTGTGACCTCACTCACGTTTTTGTTCAAACGATTCCACGGTGAACCACCGGTGCAAGGTCCAGCAAAGAACACGCAGTCACTAGGACCTCTGATGCAACGTCTCCATTTCGCCCTTCCGTAGTTGGACATCAGGTTGTCATCCTCGGTAATTGTGACCACATGCATCATCTTGAACCGACTTTGTCTGTGAATCTTCGTGATGATACTTTGCGTTTCAGCACACATGAGGAGTAAACATGGGACATCATCTTCATCTCATAGAGGTTGAGTGATATGACAATGTCATCGAGTACTTTTCCGAGAAAATCAGCATAGGATTGCCTGAAATGGTAAGTCAGAGTCTTCCCATTCTTCCGGTGGAGTGTCATCTGAATATCCCAATCATTTTGTTTTCTGGTCTCATGCTTCAGCTTGTAATGATGGGCTATAAACATGTCATCCAAAGGAATGATTTTCATGTTTCCATCAAAGATACAGGTGACCACAGTGTCCTGGCACGATGCCCTGTCCTCCACATCAGACCCGCTGTCCATCACATCATTGATGTCTGCGTTGGATATGATCTTGAAGGTAGTGGTCCCTGTCCAGAATTCATTTCTTTTATTGGTCTCTCGATGTTATTCCCCGCCAATCTCCATGAGTCGTGGATTAACCTCCCACTTGACTGAAACACTTGGTTGGTTTCCCGTTCATCTCTAAACCGTCTCAGCTTACATGGTAGAAAGTCAGCCTCTTTGGGGGTGAACATCTTTCTTCTCGGTACCTTGTGCACTCTCGTCAATGTAGTTTCATCCTTCCATACCCATTCATCCTGATCGCATTCGCTTTTAGATATCTTCTTTCCTTTCCTTGACGAAGTCATGGGGTTATAAGCTTTGTCCCTTGACACTCTACCAGCAATTACATCACCACCGGCAAAGATAATTCGTCGTCGATTGGGATCTTTGTTTTCTGTAGGATATGGATCATCATTGGGGTCCCCCGACGGAGGAAATCCCATTGGAAGACTACCCCATCCAGAACTCCCCCCATGAACAACTCGAAGAAGCGTGTTGATCACCCGAGCAGTACCACAAGGAGCTGCATGAATGGTTGTGGGTTCATTTCCATGGGATTGATGACAAAATAGTTGATCCATCCCCACAGTTAACTGAGGATACTTCTGGACTGGAGTCTGACGAGTCGGCACCGCGGCAGCATGGAGCCCTGGTCGCGCTGTTGACGCCGGGTGTCCCGGTGAGACAATGCCGGCTGATTGCCTAGTAATCACCGACGGCGATATACTAGGCTGACACGGATGGTATTGGAAACAAGCTCGTTCTACCCATTGATCGAAACGGTCTTGTTGTTGAACGGGTGGAACTCGATCCTCAACCTTGATCCATTTGCCATGAGAAAGTATCCAGGTACTTCTCAAACAGTCATGGGGCAATGATACACCAGGTGGTCGTTTTCTAAAGAAGGTTGGCGTCTTAACAACCAGTATGGGATCCATGCCAGGTAGTTGTTGTACTTGTTCTTTACCAGAAAGACCCTTCTGATACACCTCAGGTGGTAGAATAGGTATTTCGGTATATGGAAAATTTGGAACATCTTGAGTTTTGGTTTGAAACACTTGTCGGACAGTGGTATCGACATCCGTGGTGGGTGAGACCATATCGAGCAGATCCTTCGTACCGATGTCACCAGGGTCCAACAGATTGATGAGCATACATGCTCTTTTCCATGCCAACGGATTCTTGAAACCTTTGGTGTGAATGTCAGCGGCCATTTTCGAGGTCACCTCATACATGAGTACGTAGTTCTCCCGAGTAAAATGTTCATGGAGGGAAGTAATGGCTATGCCATGGGTCCTCTCAAGATGCCGCATAGTGGGGTTACGACCCGACCTGACTACACCTATCATGCCCTGATTGTCATCATGGAACAATAATTTGGGCGACTTTCCCGTCAGCGTTTCCCAAATGCTCATAGCGGGCAAACCCATAGTACGGAGGGTGACATCGGCTGCCACGATTTCAGCCTCAGGCGTTGAATGGCTTACGCATCCTTGCCGTTTGCTGCCCCCGGACAAAGGAAACCGTGTGTGGTTACCCTGAATATGCATATGAGACCCTGAAGTAGATCTCAAAGATTGGGCACACCCTGCAAAATCAGCATCAGCAAATAAAGACAATGTCAAGTCATTGAAGTTGTCCCCAACCCATCCGGTCATTCTCTTAGATAGGCTGGAATTCACGTAGCACATCAAGTGATACAACTTTGCATCGTCATCAATGGTCCACTTTGTTACATTCCTGGCCAGGGAATTAATGGAACGAAGCAGATCGAAACGAGCAATCCTTGCCGCGTACAGCAGCTTCATCAGCACGCTGGCAGCGTGTGGTGCCAATGCACCTCTCTCAGACTCCCCAGGCGAGACGTCTTCCCCTTGGGTTCCTTGTTCATAAAACAATGGAGCGTCCGGATCAAATTCATGAGTACACCATGGACATACTTTCTTATTCTTGGGGTTCCCGGGACATGGTGCTCTAGACTTATGTTTCTTTGTTTCTTCAGGTAAACTTGGAGTGGATACGTGTTTCAGCTTCGTATCTTTTCCAACAATGTCCAAGTACTTCTCAACCGACAGTTTCAACAAACCTTCCATGTCATAGGTCATGGTCGATACCGGGGTACCATCATGAAGTTTGGTAGATCCCTTTCTCAAAACACAACCAAGGTAGAGCCCCAAGTCAGTCTCGGGCTCGATGTTGAGTTTTGATCTGAGCATCTCCCAACCCTTAGTCAGGTTCTCTTCCGGTCCTGCCAGCTTTAAGTCATCTACATAGATGACAAGAAGTAGCTTCAGTTTCTTATGAAAATACATAGAAGGCCATTCTTCTCCAACAGGAACGAAGTCGAGTTCTCGAACATTCCGATCACAATGTTGTTCCCACATTGTTCCCGAATCGGGGTGGCCGTACAAAGCTTTAACCAACCTTACAACTGGCCTACGGAGTTTTCGAATATCGACATCGTCTGGCCAAGCATCTTCGGGTAGCTCAACCCAACATGGTGGTCCGGTTAATTTTGCCTGAATGTATGCTTGAATAGCGTCGGCAAGTTTTACATTATGGCCCGGAAGACACCCATAGAAATCAGCCCATCTCGATGCCTCAAAAGTAGCTGGAGAATTGCCCAAGTCCTGGAAGAAAGCAGCCTCCCAGAATTGGTTCTTCACCTGATTACCAAGTAAGACACCTCGGCCTTTGAACTTTCTACTAGGGCTTCCTGCAGGCAACTGGTAGTTCTTCTCAACACAAATTCCATGTACTCTGGCCATGTGAACCTCTGTCTTGTTTGCTTTTGCTTCTCGAACAACGTCATCATATTCCCTTATAACACTGAAATCATAGACTCCAGCAGCGTGTTGACCTAACCATTCCTTCCTCATGGCCTTACGTGCATCATCGTTTTCCATCATTTCCTTTCGACCAACAGGCCTTGCAACTGCAGTGTTGAACATCTTGTTGATATTGATTCCATCACCATTTGATACTATCTTTTCTCGATGATCATCACAATGATTAATGCATGGCATGCATGGAAATGGACGGAAAACATCACTGAGGCCACGAGCGTCTTGGGGTACTTCGTCGGTGTTGTGCAAAGTCGCAGCAGCCACCACTTTCCCCTGGTTGAAGTCATACACTTTAAAATTGTCGTTGTTCCAAGTAGCCTTCGGCCCCCTGCCATTCTCGATCTCAGACCATTCGTCCCACTCCACTAAGAAGTCATCATCATCAGGTACGTCAGTGTCTGATAGATCAGAATTGCATGGAGTAATGGCAGGAATCCCTCTCCCGACGAGAGAAGTGGACCCTTTACCATATTGGAAAACTTTGCCCCTACGGACATAGTCTTGGGACATGGCTACTCCAGAAACATGATCATCTTTGTCGTCTTTCTTGGAAGATTTGGCTTTCTTGGCTTCTTTTGTCTTCTTCTTTTCTTCTTTTCTCTTTGCTCGCTCCTCGCTCTCCTTGATTTTCGCCTCGCTTTTCTTCTTTTCTTCTTCAGCTTCAACCTTCTTCTCTTCGGCCTTGGCGATGCCCTTGCTGACGGTCGGTGACATTTTCCTCCACTCGTCAGGGGTATATTTTGATGGCCTAGGAGTAGTTGATATTCTGCGAAAACCACGTTCGTCAATACGATATGGATGACCGCGAGCATTGAGCTTCACCCATTCACCGTCGTCATTCAGGTATACAACCCCATCCCCGGCCTTCCCAATGGAGTAGTGTTCTGGCCCTCCTTTTGGAACATGAAGGTCTGGATGTGCGGGCTTGCCGATACCCGGTGGTCCCATTCTTTCAGATACTTCACCAAGGAGTCTTTCAGCTTCCAACTCCCCTTCAGTCTTTTCTTGTGGGACCTTCGACGAAGGTACACCATCACCACCATGACCATCGTCATCACCTCCATCTTCATCGTCATCACCATCATCTGGAGGAGGTGGCGGTAGGATTTCGGGGTTCCCTTCAAGACGATCTTTTACTTTCAGTCCCTCAATGGAAACATTAATCCTTTCATACTCTGACTTGCATGGGAATTCAAGAGGTTCTTTTAGTTCTACCCTTTCTGTGTAGTGCGGAGTCCTCAATTTGGCGACGGGTTTCTCAGCGTCATAAGCCAAGTTCTGTTTACTCCAATCACATAATGCCCATACCCTGTACTTTCTCGACCAATGGAGCCCGGGGCCGATGGAGTATCCGGCGAACACTCCAGGAATTCCCATGGGGTCAAACTTGTGTTGTTGTTCTCGTTCACGTGAACCACTGGGCTTGAAGTACACGAGGGCACCAAAGGGTATCATCTTCCCTTTGAATTCTTCTCCATGAAGTTTGCACCAAGAACTTACCTCATCATCGTTGGGCTCGATGTTGAGCAGGTGGCTTACGCATCTGATAGCGTACATCCAGAAGCACGGTGGAATTCCTGCTTCAAGTAGGCATGTTGTGGTTGCCACGAGCACAAACTGGTTAGTTCTTTCAGCAAGTGAGTTGTGCTTGGTCTTTCCGGCCAATGATGTGTCCATTGGGATCTTCAGGATCTTCATAGCCTTGTCGAACTGCGGGGCATCATCGGAGTATGCTTCTCTGATCTTACGACGGCCCATGAACTGTTTGACCGCCCGGATGACTGCATCAGTATCCTTCCTAGCAGACGGGTAAGATTGAAGCATCCCCGTAAATCTATCCCTGATGACAAAGATGGTTTTGTCGTCGCCATAGTCCTGTTCAGCAATACGACGATTGTCAACGTAGTCGAATGTGACCAGGTCCCCAAACTTCGTGAGCTTACGCTGAAACGCTCCTCTGAACGTCTTCCTGTGCTTCATCTTGGCACGCACGCACGACTCACAGTATGGGTTCTTATAGCGATGAGTTAGAAGATGAACCTTTGATCTTGCCTCATTCTTCAAAGTTCCCCTCTTACTCAATCGGACTCCTCCATCTTCCTCATCAACATCAATGACATCGTCGTCATCTTCACCTCCTCCATCTTCAGGAATCTCTTCAACCTCAACTTGATGATCTTCATCGACATCATCCGGTGCAATGCTGGGCTCGTACCCGTCATCGTCAAACTCGGCATAGTCATCGGCATAGCACGACATTTCCTCAGCATCACCTGCATCACTTCCAACAGCTACTTCATGCTGATCACCTCTCAACTTTGCTTTCTTACGTTTCTTTATTGATTTCTTGGGAGATTCACCATCGGATCGTCCAACGGCGTCGGAAAGATCCTCAAGCTCATCCCCACTCTCTCCATCAATAACCAAAAGACCTTCGCCTTCTGACGTTGAGCACCCATCATCAAGAACTGCCATGATCTTTTCCACGCAGGATGATTTTAGCTTTCTCTTCTCTTGATCGACACTCACAAAACTTGCCGATGTTAATTAGGAGTGAAGGAGTGGGTTTGAGGCTGCAAAATCGAAGGGAAAAGGGAAAAGCAAAAACAAAAAAATGCATTTTGTTTCCGACTATGTTGTCTAAAATTGTATGTTTGGGAGGAGGGGCAGGGCGGCCAATAAATTCAGGGACAAGTGCTTGCCACATGTGTGCACATGATCAGACATGTTATAACTTCTTAGAATATGTTTTGTGAGTGGCCGCACCCTCACAATCACAGTTTTGAAGCTATGTAAAATCATTGGTTTGGCATCCCATGTCTTGTTGTGACACAGACATGAAGCACGCTATCTGTCTGTGTTTTTTTACAAGGAATACTGTGATATTACGCCACGTTTTGCACAGTTTTAATTTAACAAGTTTTGAACCCAAACTGTGGAAATACCACACCTTTTGCACAATTTCGAAGCCAAAACTGTGGTATTACCACGCTTTTTACAGAGTTTCAAAGCCAAAGCTGTGGTATCTCCACATTCTTTACATTTTCCACACAGTTTGAAGCCAAAATTGTGATATGTCTTCACGTCTTGCATTATTACCACACGTTTTGCGCAGTCTGAAACCTAAAACTGCGATATGACCACATGTTTTGCATAGTTTTCGAGGCAAAACTATGATATTGCCACCAGTTTTTCATAGTTTGGAAATCAAACCTATGATGTTTCTGCATCTTTTGCGTAGTTTTGGAAGCAAAATTGCGAAATTACCACATGTTTTGACATTTTTCTTCAATTTTACATAGGGTGGACCACCATTTTATCATGAATATGCTGTTTTTCCTTCAATTCTTACACATTTTTGACCCCAATTTACCGACCACCCCTTCGGTAAATTGGAAATTTGCTGTGGTAAGTTGGCTTTTGGGCAACCATTTACATCTCAAATATGGCACAAGCCAAGCGGAAAAGAAAAAAACATGGCTTTCATCCCAGTGCTGCACCAACCAAAGGCAAAAGGAGCACAAGAAATGTGCACCACGTGCGAAACCCAAGGCTCCAGGACGTGGCTGCACCCGTTCAAAGCCATTGGACAAAGGTCTGCGCCAAACCAAGACATGCAAGCAACATGTGTTCATACCGAGAGATCAGATCGCATTGTTTCTAGCAGTTGCATTGTATTGGGCAGGTCCCAAATACGCTTGTGTCCTGTGGTTAACTTTGGTGTGACCAGCAGACGTATCAGCGAGACACTGTTGAGAAGAGCACGACGCAGGACACATCTTGTTCCAGCGGCGGCCGCAGGATGACAGTCTCGGAGGCTCAGGCAAACTGGGCGCAGAAAAAGTGGTAGCAAGACTCTCAAAGGATGCCATTGCTGGGATCCAACAACTGTGTTCTGATGGTTTGGAGCATGAGCTGCGTCCAATACTAGAACCCGTCAAGGTGGCTGTACCCCTTATTTTCCAAATCAAACCGTTGAACAAAGATCGTTTTCAACTTGACACAGATTCAGAGAACTTTGTTTTTGCCACCGCGTCCAAGAAACAGGGATGCAGGCCAAATATGTCAAGGCAAAGTGTTTCGGAAGCTCTCAAGGTGATCAGGAAAGTGATGTTTCAAATTACTGGCAACTGCCGGTACAACCCCACAAGTAAATTTCAAGGCAGTAGGGTTACAGTGCACGGAGCTTCCCCGTCACACGAGCGCTAGCCTCATCTAGCCTCCTGCTTTCGAACAAACATTCTGATGAGAAAGGGCCTTCCGAACATGTTATTTTAGACAATCAACAACGCTCCGATGCAAGAGTGTTCTGGAAACATTATTACTACGCTTAAGAAGAACAAGTGGAAGCTGCTTTAGAATATGGCGCTGCGCCAAGTTTGTTTACAAGAGGCCTTCCAGAGGCGCTTCCAACTGAAGCAGCAGTGCCTTATAAGAATTGGTGCGCGAGGATTGCTTAGTTTTACATGAAGAAGGCCTGCCACGTTCTCCAAAATGCAGGCTTTGGGTTGCTCTTTGATAATCCATTGCGAACCGTGCAAAGTAACTACTCCTCTTGGATCAAGGCCTCCACGTTTTCGACCCAACGCGCTGAAGGATGGACAAGGGTAACCAGCAACGTATAAATCTATGTTGCGAGGTTTGGAGGTGGAGCCACCCAAAACCAAACTCCGTTCAGTCATGTCCATCTCCAAAGTTCCAACTTCGTGCTTCAACTGTGCACAGATACATCGATACAATTTTTTCTTGTCTTCGTCAGTTTCTGACCAGCACACACTTTCCAATTTTGGCAGCAAACCTAACAAGGCCAGAGCAATGATTTCCGAACCCAGACCTATGCAATCACTGGCCACTCTGATGGACCCAGTGTTCATTGTTTTTTTCACAAGCTCAGCGGCATCAGCCAAAGAGCGCACTTGACCCATCATTTTTCAAAAGTTTCCTTGGTGATAACTGGTTTCTTTCTTGGCTTTCCTGGTGGACCTTTATCTTTTTGCACATTGGAGCTTTTGATTTTTCTTCTTGTCAAGGACTTCATCCAGCACGACTCCACCTCATGCCATGGCTTCCTAACTCACCGTATTTTGATTGCAGGTCAATAATATGGGTTGTGTTTCACAATACTTACGACTATCAGGAAAGAATCCGCTGCTGTTTCTATTAGCTTTTCCACATCTTGCCCGAGACCCCGGCTTGAACCTCACAGACCAGGTCAAAGGCTGAGCTGCGGCAGCGGCGTGCGTGTAAGGACCCCGGGCAAACCCGGGGTCCTTACACGCACCCTGGCTGGTCTGGCTGTGTGTAAGGACCCCGGGCACGCAGCGTTGAATGCACCCCGGGGTCCTTACACGCGCGCGTTGTAGCGGCGCCGGGGTCCTTACACGCGCCCTGGCTGGTCTGGCTGTGTGTAAGGACCCCGGGTTCCCCCGGGGTCCTTACACGCAGCCCGCTAACGCAACCCCCGGGGTCCTTACGCGCAATCTGGCTGGTCTGGCTGTGCGTAAGCAACTTTAACGTCGCCCACTCCTAATTAACGTCGCCCCAATTAACGTCGCATACTCCTGTTCTACTACCAGGCTTGCAGGCCAACCAAAGAAACAGTCATGCTTGAGCACTTTGAGTTGGCATGACAAGCACAGCGCGCTGACTACTTTTTCCCCAAGTACTGTAACCGTCCCCAAGGCCGAAGGTTTCTGGTCATGAAAATGATGGTGCTGACGTCTTTGGACAACACACAATTCATGAAAGCCCCACGACAAGAATGAGGTATAAGCCATCATTCCTCACACAACCTGCTTCTCATCATTGTAAAACTAAGCACTCCTTGCGCACTGCTTCTCATCTCGGTGACTAGACAACAACATGTCCAAGAATTCTCTGTCAGTTTTGGCAGTTCGTCCCTCTTTTTAAAAAGTGTTCTTCTCTGATTCCAGACACAGCACCATGTGCGGCGATGTCAATGCAGAAGTTTCCCATGAGTTTGCGCCTCTGTTGCAGTAATCCTGTAAAAATTTGTGCACGTTGCTTTTCTTCTTACACATCTCTGGAGAGAAGTGTATTTTTTTCATCTTTTTCTTGACAGCAGGCTTGCAAAATCCAATGGAAAAAACAGCCGACTCAGCTTCGAGCAAGCCTTCGTTCATGACCACACCTCCTTTCAGAACAGCATGCCTTGCGCACTCCTCGCGCACCAAGTCTTAGGCACTGCTACTTCAGTTGGAAGCGCCTCTGGAAGGCCTTTTGTAAACAAACTTGGCGCAGCGCCATATTTCTAAAGCAGCTTCCACTTGTTCTTCTTCAGCGTGGCAATACTGTTTCCAGAACACTCTTGCATCGGAGCGTCGTTGAATTTCTAAAATCACATGTTCGGAATGCCCTTTCTCATCAGAATGTTTGTTCGAAAGCAGGAGGCTAGATGAGGCTAGCGCTCGTGTGCCGGGTAGCTCCGTGCACTGTAACCCTACTGCCTTGAAATTTACTTGTGGGGTTGTACCGGCGGTTGCCAGTAATTTGAAACATCACTTTCCTGATCACCTTGAGAGCTTCCGAAACACTTTGCCTTGACATATTTGGCCTGCATCCCTGTTTCTTGGACGCGGTGGCAAAAACAAAGTTCTCTGAATCTGTGTCAAGTTGAAAACGATCTTTGTTCAACGGTTTCATTTGGAAAATAAGGGGTACAGCCACCTTGACGGGTTCTAGTATTGGACGCAGCTCATGCTCCAAACCATCAGAACACAATTGTTGGATCCCAGCAATGGCATCCTTTGAGAGTCTTGCTACCACTTTTTCTGCGCCCGGTTTGCCTGAGCCTCCAAGACTGTCATCCTGCGGCCGCCGCTGGAACAAGATGTGTCCTGAGTCGTGCTCTTCTCCACCTTTGCACTCGTATGTCTGTTCCGCGCAGCAACAGTGTCTCGCTGATACGTCTGCTGGTCACCAAAGTTAACCACAGGACACACGCGCATTTGGGACCGGCCCAATACAATGCAACTGCCAGAAACAATGCGATCTGATCTCTCGGTATGAACACATGTTGCTTGCATGTCTTGGTTTGGTGCAGACCTTTGTTCCATGGCTTTGAACGGGTGCAGCCACGTCCTGGAGCCTTGGATTTCGCACGTGGTGCACATTTCTTGTGCTCCTTTTGCCTTTGGTTGGTGCAGCACTGGGATGAAAGCCATGTTTTTTTCTTTTCCGCTTGGCTTGTGCCATATTTGAGATGTAAATGGTTGCCCAAAAGCCAACTTACCACAGCAAATTTCCAATTTACCGAAGGGGTGGTCGGTAAATTGGGGTCAAAAATGTGTAAGAATTGAAGGAAAAACAGCATATTCATGATAAAATGGTGGTCCACCCTATGTAAAATTGAAGAAAAATGTCAAAACATGTGGTAATTTCGCAATTTTGCTTCCAAAACTACGCAAAAGATGCAGAAACATCATAGGTTTGATTTCCAAACTATGAAAAACTGGTGGCAATATCACAGTTTTGCCTCGAAAACTATGCAAAACATGTGGTCATATCGCAGTTTTAGGTTTCAGACTGCGCAAAACGTGTGGTAATAATGCAAGACATGAAGACATATCACAGTCTTGGCTTCAAACTGTGTGGAAAATGTAAAGAATGTGGAGATACCACAGCTTTGGCTTTGAAACTCTGTAAAAAGCGTGGTAATACCACAGTTTTGGCTTCGAAATTGTGCAAAAGGTGTGGTATTTCCACAGTTTTGGCTTCAAAACTTGTTAAATTAAAACTATGCAAAACGTGTGGTAATATCACAATATTCCTTGTAAAAAAGCACAGACAGATAGTGTGCTTCATTTCTGCGTCACAACAAGACAGGGGATGCCAAACCAATGATTTTACATAGCTTCAAAACTGTGATTGTGAGGGTGCAGCCACTCACAAAAAATCTTCTAAGAAATTATACATTTCTGATCATGTGCACACATGGGGCAAGCACTAACCCCTGAATTTATTGACCGCCCTGCCCCCCCTCCCAAACATACAATTTTAGACAACATAGCGGAAACAAAATGCATGTTTGTTCTTTGTTTTTTGTTTGTTTCCTCTTTCCCTTCGATTTTGCAGCCCCAAACCCACTCCTTCACTCCTAATTAACATCGGCAAGATAAGGAATGTAGTCTTTGACAGTCATTTCGATGATGTTGCCATTGGGATCTAACATGAAAGGAGTCTTCCCAGTCGGCCATACGAACGAATAGCCAAGGTCAACGCACCGCTTGCCCATGGAGATTACGGAAGGCGTGTCTTCCAGGATGTAAGCTTCTGCTGGTTCGTTGAATGCCTCGAACTTGATACTTGAACGTTTGGTCGAACATGTTACCCCGTTTGCTGTATGGAAGTTGACGACTTTATCATCATATGTTGGGAGATCCATTCTACTTATTCGTGTGGATGAGATAAGATCATGACCACTTCCAGAATCCAATATGAATCTCTTATCTCTTTCTTCAACAGGAACAGTGATACACATTGTGTTACCCCTTTTGCCATATCGACCCTCGACATGTTGAACATAGTTCTCCACGAAGACCTCCCTGGATACCTCACCGTCCTCGATGTCGAACCTGATCAGAATGTCAAGACTGGGGCCGACGATGACTAGGACTTCATCAATGTCACTGTACTCACCCTTCTCATCGATCAGGATAGCCATTGCCTTCCCTCGGCTCGATGCTAGTCTGCATGAATAAGACCATTGCTCATCTTGCCTTATCTGATCGGTGGGCTTGCCGACTTTACCATGACCTTTGGGGATGGTCTGGGATTTCCGGCTGCACTTCACGAAGTCCTTCTTCACGTACGTCTGAATGCAAGTCTTAGACTCGTCGAATCGTACCTTCTTCTTGGCGACATTCGATGCAACCTTGTGGAATGTCCCTTCGTCATCACTCCATTCATGGACAAGTGCAGGAGTAGCCTTTGAGCTTGGTGCTTCGGTGTTCGGAGCAGTGTTGAAGAGATGAGGATCGTGACGTTTGTTGCATTTGTCTCCGTATCGGCACTTGCCCTTGGCCCAGTGCCAGCATGGTTCATCAATCTTCTTGGTCTTGTTCGCTGGAGATTGACTTCTCGGAGTTCCTGGCTTTCGACCATTACCTTTCGTGTTCTTGTTCGCATCAAACACCTTTTGGTCGTGACTGTATTCACAATCTTTGCCTTTTCTGCATGCTTTCTTGATGAAATGGAAATGACATGGGATCTTCTTCTTGGATCTAGGACTAGCACTTCGGCTGTTTGACCGTCCGTTTCCTTTCCCTTGACCTTTCCCTTTTCCTTTTGCATGCTGTTTTGGTTGAGGTGATGGTAGAACTGGAGCTGCATCAGCCTTGGCCTTCGCCTTAGGTGCTGCCTTCTCCTTGGGAGTGGCTTTAGCCTTCGCCTTCGGATTGGCATCTGGTGCAGCAGCAGTTGGGTTTGGTGCAGGAGTAGTGGGTTTGCCACCACCTGCAAACTCTCTTGCGTACTTCTCTCTGGCGGCCACATGCTTGTCTTCTCTGATCCTGGATATGTGCCTCTCGATGACGTCCAGCAGGTAACGATAGCTTCGTCTTTGATCACCTTCGATCCATGACTCATACTGCTTGATGTCGAACATCATGAGACTCGAATTTCGAATCTTCTTGTATAGAGCGTCACGAAGCCAATCATCAGGAGGTACATCATCCGGCATCATATTTGACACCATCTCCATCCACTTCTCGTAGAACACTTCCAGGTTGGAGTCACCGAGATACTTCATCGATACGATGTGCTCCATGGTGAAGGCTGTCTCTCGTTGACCTGGTGTCCTGAAGTGTTCCAGAATCATAGCCAAAATCTCTCGTCTCATAACATAGGTTCCTCTTCGACTATGACTCTGTGTTCTCAATCTTAGTTTAATTGCTACATGACGAGCAACATCACCGGCTTGGGCTATCACGTTCGACAATGCGATTGACAACTTGGCGTCGATTGACTGATATCGTTGCCCACCACTGTCATTCAGTAGCTCGATGTCAGGATTTGGTCGAATAGCCGGCTATAGCCATGCTTCCCATGCAGCTTTGTCTCCATCATTCGCGGCAAGAACAACACCCTTGATGAGATCTGACTGCCAAACCCCAAGGTTCTGTTGCTTCGGCCATGGGCTAACATAGACTTTGTCAGCCTCCCGTCTCGACATTCTCGGTACTTCTTCTGCCGTGTACGCCGCAGTGGAGATATCATCTGCTGAATCGCGTTGTGATCCCCGTACAGAAGGTAAGCCAGGAGGTTCTGGAGGTGGTCCTGGACCATCAGGTCCAAAAGGGTCAGGAGGCCCATCAGGGTCAGGTGGGCCACCCCTTCCGCCCGGAGGCTTGTAGTAGTCCTTCTCGGTTCCATCGGCGATCTTGTTGTCAACTTCTTTCAGCAGGTCGGCGATCTTTTTGTTCGATTGAGATGGTTGATTTTGAGATGGTCCAGCATGCCCGTAATAGGAGAGAGCAGCATTAGTCTCGTAGGTCAACTCCTTGTCGATCTGCGATACCCATGATTTCAGGACAGAGTTCTCGGAGTTAGCCTCACTCACCTCATTCTCCAGTCTATCAATGACCAGTCTTGATGCTAGATCATCGTTGGGGATACCTGCCGAATAGGGAAGCGTATCAGGGTTGACCCTGGACATAGATGTTTCAGAATCCTTGAGACTCTTTCTCAGTTCGTCTATACGACGTTTCATGTCAATAATCTCAGAATTCTTGATACCAATCTTTTCATCCCTATCCTGAATTTCCCCCATGAACATGCATGATCTCTCATATTGCTGAACACCACTAGCCAATTTCATTTTGCGCTCACTTTCTAGTTCAGATCTTAAAGCTCGGACTTCAGCATTGGAGAGGGACGACGCCCCTACATCCGCAACCTCAGTCAATCTTTCTTTTAACAACATGTTTTCCTGTAAACATTCATGAACTTCATGGTCTAGATCCTGAACCCTGATTTGAGCGATTTTGGCTTGGTTCCGTAGATCTTCAACAAGCATCTCATCAGGGCCACGACCGTCGATCGTAGTGCCCTGAGTTAATGATCTTCGCAACTTCACGTTCTGCAATCTGATCTCATCCTTCAATTCACAGTTCATCTCCTGCTCGTTGGCGTAGAGCTCTTCATAGTGCTCTGCCCTCGCGATCGCATTTGCACTAGCCTGTGATTCAAGCCTCAGGTGTGATATTGCTTCGGCCTCGTGGTTCCTGTATGATGCAATTCTTCTGACAGTATCATGTTCAGTGTTTCGGTGTTTCAGATCGCTTTCCAATTTGGCTTGGTTTGCCTCGAAAACCTTCTTTCTGGATTCTCTAGTGATCTCTTCAATACTGTTTTCATACAACTCGGCCTGTTTACGAGACTGAACTAGAGCTTCACTCAATAGCTGATTCCGTTCAGACAATTCATGAACTGCAATTGATTGTTGTTGGCTAATCATTTCAAGTTGATTGCTTGAGAAGGATGCCATTTCGGATCGATTACGATATTCCATGATTGAGTTCTGGAAATCCGTCTGCATTTCTTGACCTTCAGTGTACAATCGGTTGGCAATATCGGTAGTTAAGACATTGGTCTGATGAAGTTGTTGCAGTCTTGCCTCCGTATTACCCAATAGTCCTTGAAGGTGATGTACTTCATCCTTGTACTCTTCCTGGATCTCCATACCGCGTTGATGGATCCGTCTTGCACCGTGTTCCATCAGGGCACCTCGGCGTTCAAGGTCTTGGATGCGTATTGTTGCACCTTCGTCTTCCTGAGATGCTACCATTAGTTCTGCTTGATACTCTGAATCTGATCTCGATGTCATGAATCAGTTGATCTCTTGATGCAGCATATGCTTCCATATTGTTCAACTGAGTACGTAATGATTGACATTGTGCCCGTAGTTCTTCTATCATGGCAATAGGTTCACTAGCCACAGAAGTATCTGTTGATCTCCTCTTAACGCGAGTGTCCCCGGTCCTCTCACCAATTCGGTCGGTTCCGGCCCTGGTGGATCTGTCCCTTGGGGTAGTTCGTCCTCGAGATGGTCGATGCCCTTGGCGGACAACATCACTTCGAGCACTGTTTCGAGAAGATCTTGGTGTACTTTGGGTGGACATTCTTCGTCTGTTTGATGTAACTTGCCATCCGGACTGTGTAGTTCGGGTAGAGCGTATCCCACCACTGTCTGCTGTGTCGCCAGGGGAAGATTGAGTGACCTCCTCGACCGGCATAGCAGCGTTCTCGTTGAAGGTAAACTGCGTGTTGCGCGAGTCCCCGCTGCCGCCCTGCATCTTTGCGATGATGAGCTGATTGGTCCTTTGCGTCCACAATCTTAAGCTCTGACGGCCCGGCTACCAGCACGCAGGTACTCCTCTTCCGACGGAAGATGTGAGCCCTTACGGCTGATAACCTGTGAGCAATTTTAATCCTTGTTCCGGATATCTGGTGGTAGATGTTGGAGTCCCTAACGAGTTAGTAGCCGGAATCCCGGCAGCATTGCTGGGCAGCGCGAACACCGTTTTCCCTTGCGACTTGAGCCAGATATTTGGCGTCATGTCAGGCCTACTCCACATGCTTATACATGTGTGCAGTACCGTTTAGTTCCCTTTAGCAGTATATATGTATATATGTATATATGTGTATATGTGTATATATATATATATATTTATATATATATATATACATATATATATATACATATTGTATATACATATATATATAATATTATATATATATATGTATTATATATTTATGTATCACATATATTATAGAAATATATGTAAGTATATACCGGCCGTACATACCTCAATCTTCTACCACAAATAGCCTCATATACTTCCGAAACAGTGGCCCTATACGAAGGTTTTCCGGCAGCCAAGTACCAGCTGAGAGCCATCCACAGGTTTCGGCTGAGGAACTGCTGACGGCTGAAGCTTGAGGCATCTTGCGACCGCCACCAAACCTTGGTAGATGGGGATGGCCATGTCCAAAACAACATTCAGTGGAACTGGAGTGAACATGACGGACACGTCAATCTGGAGTGTAAGAAAGCACAAAGATGCACAAAGTATGTTTCAAGGAAGAAAGGTATGGCACTAGAAGATAACTTTATTGAACCACTCTGCCAACAGTTGAGGTTGAAGTATTTCAACACCTTGGTCGTTATTTGTGCACCACACTCAACTTGACACTCGGCTCTGGCGAGACAATGAATGCGGGCAGGTAGCAGAGCTACTGGCATTTTTACCGCGATTCTCCTCCAAGGTGTCTCGGAAGGTGCTAATGAAATGATCTTTACCTTGAAACGGCTTGACAAAGTGGCTCTTGCAAGGTAAAGCTGGGATGTCTGCAACTTCGCTGCCAGAGTCTCTTGGCACAATGGTACAAACAAACGGCAAACGGTTTCAAGTTTCAAGCTCTGCTTATCTTTGGAAACATCCAGTGCACATTGAAACCACGCGAGGACACCAGCATTCAAATTGAAGAAACTGCCAGCCCTTGTCCCACATGGTCCCATGTCCCACTATCCCTCTCTTTCGAAGCCGAGTCTCTGTACCAGGAGATGAAGTGGTCTGCCACAGTCTCCACCAAACCTGAGCAACATGATGGAGGTATGTCACTGCCCAGCACCGCATCCTGCTTCTCAGTTGTGTCAACTTGTGCGCTTTCTTGCTAGAGTCAGTGCCAATATCTTGGAGCAATTACGTTTAGGTGTCTAGAACTGTGGCGGTCATCCCATCGCATGTTGCTAAGAATTCAAGCTACATGTCTTGTACAGTCCCTTCAAAACAAACAAGCACGCAAACACATGTTGCTACGGGTGCTTTAAAGTAAAACTGCCTTATGGATCAAAACCCATGGTAACCATGGTACTTTGTGAGCATCAAAATCGTTGGGAAACGGATGTGCATCCCAAAAAAAATGGCCGCGCGCATATGGACTCATTCCAAGGCACTCAGCAGCGTTGGGACTGTTCCCTTGCCGCGGGCCAGCTCCCACTGCAGCGTATGCAGGGTGCTGTTGGCGACTTCCTCCGGCGCAGCGATATCCTTGGGAGTTCACCAACAATTTGACATCCCAAAGATGTGGATTTCAGCATCAAATCCGGGGATGTCAATGCCCAGCTTCGCCAGGGAGACTGCTGAGCCAAGGGGTCGCCAAGCGGACATCGATCTCCATGTCCTCAATGTCTAGCTCTGTGTAGTACTTCTCCGCGAGCACCTCGTTGGTTTAGAACGGGATTCCCGCTGATTACGAGAATCCCCAATATGAAAGGTAGTATGATTCCCAAATGAATCATCATCCAATAGGGGGTTGTTGAAGGTTGTTCTTACATGTTCTGAAATGTGGGATGACTTGTCGACTTGATCTTGAAAATCGTAACAGCGATTGAACCATTGTCCTGCCAAGAAAATACTTTGATCTGATCTACTTAGCATGTGGCTTGGACGATACTCTGCTGTGGTCGAAATAAAGAAAACTGAGCGTCGCATCAAGGACACATCATTTATCTAACCATGGTCACTGCGGTACACTGACCATGTCATGTCTCAGTACCGTCCCGGGGGTCAACTACAGCACAGCTTTCAAGAAGTCCTGTTGGTTGAGTAACCGCCCTGAACATCCCTGAACAATATATGTGCTTTCAGGAGGATCATCCGAGCCATGGAAAGTATGAATCCATGGACGAATAGACAGGATACTTGAAGTGGACAGGACTGCAAGATTATTTTGGCCACGCCATTGACTTCACTTCTATTTTGGATATTTAGTGAGAGAGTCTGAGTCAGTGGAAATTTCATGTTGCAATGGCAAAACATGACCCACAATTCAAAACTCATAAAAGTACCTGCAAAAGCCCATGCCTTCACCCAGCAAGCCCTGCACAATTTGATCAATTGGCATACAGTGCATATATATATATATCATATCTATAACCTATAATATATATATATATATATTATTGCTATATAAATGTTTCTTGTTATTACTACACTATTATCATTAATCCCTTCCTCCTATTACTAAACCCCGCCCACATACTAAAAACTAGTGTCCATCTCCAATTTTGGAAAATTTCAGATTGGCCAATTTGACTTTTAATTGATCCCCTTTACAAAACAATTTAAAAATAAAGCTACCATTTGTGGGTTTTCCCCCCTAATACTAAAAACATCTAAAAACTAGTTCACCCCGGGGTGTTTATTATTAGGGTCCGTCCGATTTTTTTTAGTTTTTTATATTAAGGTTTGGAATATAGTATTGGGGGGAAGCTTCGAAATCCAATTTTTGGCAATATTTTAATTGCGTCATATAAAGAAATTATAAGAAATTTAATTGATTTTGAGATCGGAAAAACATGTTTTTATAATTAAGGATTTTAATTTAATATTAAGGGGAAGCTTCGAAATCCAATTTTTGGCAATACTTTAATTGCGCTATATAAAGAAACTTGATTGATTTTGAGATCGGAAAAACTAGTTTTTATTATTAAGGGTTTTAATTTAATATTAGGGGGAAGCTTCGAAATCCAATTTTTGGCAATACTTTAATTGCGCTATATAAAGAAATTTAATTGATTTTGAGATCGGAAAAACTAGTTTTTATTATTAAGGGTTTTAATTTAATATTATTTAATATTAAGGGGAAGCTTCGAAATCCAATTCTTGGCAATACTTTAATTTCGCTATATAAAGACATTTAATTGATTTTGAGATCGGAAAATACTTTACTTCGTGTGATCCCCACCATGACATTTATACATTTTGTTACTGGCAAATCTTCTGGCATTCTATCTGACATATTTTCTGGCATTCGATCTGGCATTCTATCTGGCATATCTTCTGGCATTCTACCTGGCATATCTTCTGGCAGATGTTCTGGCATATCTTCTGGCAGATCTTCTGGCATATCTTCTGGCATATCTTCTGGCATATGTTCTGGCATATCTTCTGGCATTCCATCTGGCATTCTATCTGGCATATCTTCTGGCATATTATCTGGCAAATCTTCTGGCATTCCATCTGGCATTCTATCTAGCATATCTTCTGGCATATTATCTGGCAAATCTGCTGGCATTCTATCTGGCAAACATTCTGGCACTTTATCTGGCATATCTTCTGGCATTCTATCTGACATTCTATCTGGCATTCTATCTGGCATACCTTCTGGCATTCTATCTGGCATATCTTCTAACATTCTATCTGGCATATCTTCTGGCACTCTATGTGGCATATCTTTTGGCGTGGATACTCGCGGTTGAGGTCTGGCAGGGAACACTGGGCGTGGATGGTCGTGGTTGAGGTCCGGCAGGGAACACTGGGTGTGGATGGTCGTGGTTGAGGTCCGGCAGGGAACACTGGGCGTGGATGGTCGTGGTTGAGGTCCGGCAGGGAACACTGGGCGGGATGGTCGTGGTTGAGGTCCGGCAGGGAACACTGGGCGTGGATGGTCGTGGTTGAGGTCCGGCAGGGAACACTGGGCGTGGATGGTCGTGGTTGAGGTCCGACAGAGAACACTGTGGATCGCGAGTCGCAGTTGAGCAGGAGGACGAGGAGGACAACGAGAGGAGGAGGAGGAGGAGAAGGAGGAGGACGAGGAGGACCAGGCAACTGACATAAAATCTAACAACCCTCACCTGGCAGGTGGGGAAAAATAGTTTTTATTATTAAGGGTTTAATTTTATTATATAATATTATATAATAGGGTTAGGGTTCCCTAATAATAAATAACCCTCTAATACTAAAAACTACCTGCCGTGTTTATTATTAGGGGGGACGTTTAGTATTAGGAGGAAGGGATTATTGATTATTGTTATGTTATTCATATGTGAAGCCTGAAATCTACATAGAATCTACACTACACTCTACACCCTTCTAATACATTTAATGGGACATACTTTGGAACCACAACAGCTTCCGCGATCGCTTCCGCTCCTGCGTGAAGATCCGCAAGGACCAAAAGGGCTCCAGAAACGGCGGATCCGCAAAGCCAAACGAGGCCAAGAGCTCGGGATTGGATCTGCGACCATAACCTCTGCTGGCACTTTGAACTGGGATCATGATCCCTAAGGCCCGAAACTAGTGCATGATTTGACATTCTGAGAGTTCAATACTTCCACAATACTTGGCAGAGTTATCATTCTTGTCATTCTTGTCTATCTTGTCTATGTTTAAATTGTTTTTCTTGAGAAACTATTGTCTTTGATACCACGGACTGGAAGAAATATCTAAGCCACTAAGCCACATCAACTTCCTCTGTGGCAATATGGATGGACCATGATGGATCGACGCCGTGACGCCCAAGGAGCTGATAGTGATTTCCTCATCTGCTGGGATTTCCCATTTGGCCGAAACCACCAAATCTCCGTTGTCGTCCATCTCGTAGTTCCTTAGCGATCGAAAGATTCCAAAAAACTGTCCTGCTTCATCTGACTAATTGTGGCCTGGAGAAAGGCACACTTCAATGGATTGGTGTAAAAAGTACTGATTTTGAATTCAGATATAGGGACTCTAGGGGTTTCCTGTAGTCTTCATCCAATTCTTGGAACAGTTGATGGAACGGAGTGATTGGAGTGCCCCGAATTGTGGCCAAATTGAAAGTCTATTGCAAATGATCAAGTGACACCTCCAGCCATGTCTGCTTGTAAAAAGAACTAAGCTGCCAGCTAAAGACAGCTACAGTACCACACAATGATTCCATGATGTATATAATTTCAATCAAATCCACAGCTATCGCCGTCTTCATTTGCCAAGATTCAAATCTGAAGTTAACTCTGGCAAGTGATTCAGAAATTCCTCGGCTGTGGTCAAACAGCACCCAATCTCAGCTTCCCAAGCATATGCCAGCTTACGTATGACTCTCAAAACTGCTACTGTATCTGTGAGGGTCGATTTCTTTAGCAAGCCTCTCATTCACAAGGCTAAGATTCAACTGCCTCCCCAAGATTGCCAAAGTTGTAAAATGTTGGACCATAGCAAGAAGCAAAGGTGTGAAAGAAACTATCACGGAATGGCAGAGTGCAAGAATGATAGGAACAACCAGAAAAGAGTGCTGGACTTCCTACGTGTCTCCTCGTACACGTACAATAGGAACACATTTGATCTCCAAATACGAGTAGAAGAAACCGCGCAAAGGGCATCAAAGAAACTCTACTGTATTTCTTGGGGTTCAAACACTTTGTGTTCAAACATTTATCAACCTGAATTGCCCTACTCTATCTAGCACCTCTAGCAAAAATTTTGATAGCAAACTTGGAGTGACCGAAGGGATCAGTGAAATTGGTCATAGCCTCTTCGGCACGTTGACGTACCTGAGGGATCCTGAGGGAACTGAAACCGATTGGAAACAAACACCCAAATACTCATTGCTTTGCAGATTGATCATATATAATTATGTTTATATATATATATACATATACATATATATATACATATATATATATACATATATATATACATATATATATATACATATATATATACTACATATATATATATACATATATATATATATATACATATAACCCCCAATAAATATAATTATCAATATTGGGATATATTGGGTATGTTTGTGTATTACAACCCAGCAGAATCATGAACGCGTGTTGACGACATGTGACGACCACTCCAAGCAGCGAAGATTGGAATGATATGTGGCTTTCCTCCTGGACCTTTGGCTGCATGCGAGAGAATGAACTGGTTCACTGCCTGGCGTAAGCGAATTTGCCTTAGCGGTTTCCCTTAAGGCACCTTAAAGCATTGCAAACGGGGAATTCCGACATCTATATATAGATGTTTTTTTGGTGCTGAAGCGGTTCTTGGTGATTTTTTGCTGCACGAAAAAGTTCAAATACTTTGCAAAGGCATCGGATTCACATAAAGGTGTGCAAGCAAGCTAGACTTTGAATCCGACCATCAGGGACCATCCAAATAACCCAACCAGACCCTGACAAATATTTTAGTCATTTGCGAGTAGCGACCAAACCGATATTCCCCCGACCAGCGGACAAAAACGACATGGCCCAGACCTGGTAGGTGTTCATGTCCATCCTAGCCACAGATTTGGGATGATGGGATGACCCATCTTGCAAGAAATGAGCCCTGTCCTAAAAATGAATTGTAAAGCAGTACGTTGCAAACTTGAAACATGGCAAACTGGCAAACCATGAATAGAATACGTTGTCCAGAAACTAAATCATTCTACAGTAAAACTAATTCTCAACTTCTGACCTTCTGAACCATGTCATGTAGTATAGATTCTTGGCATCCCCGGGAACATCTGGCATCATATCATACCATATCTATGGATCATGCGTACTCTGTTTCCTGCTTGCACATATATAATTACCATTAATTACGAGCCTCCATGATCTCCATGGATCCTTTCGGCCAGGTATCATCTGCAGTTCTTTGCTGCATTTTGTCTTGCAGGATGCCGTGAGCTTTTCAAAGTCGCGTGTGTACCTTCACAACCAGACTGCAGATAAGTGAATGCGTCTAGATCGGAGATGAACAGAAGGCGCGTGACCTATACATGAAATGTTCGACTGCGATCACCATACTGTACACGCTTCAAAAAACCTTTTCGAAGGCCTCTATCACTTAGAAGAAATCTGATTCCAGCACTGAGGAATGGGTTCACCATGCTCCACCATACACATGCTCATCCAAGCGCTACTTTCGTACACCATCTGACTCGATCACCAGAGACGAAAAAGGGCAGAGTCACCAATAGAATCCAATAGACAGTACTGAGTCTCAGACCAGAAAAGGCTACGTCTGATCTCTTGAAACTCAAAGGAACCGACCAGCAGCAACTGCTCCCGCGTCTCTCGGTAAAACGGCATGGAAAAGGGAGGTGAGAACATGTCCCACCATGGCTGCCATATTCCCACAGATGCAGGGCTTTGCAAAAAGCTACCTTGGACAGTCACAGTGGACCCCATAGCAATCTGTAGCAACTGTAGCATCCCTCTTTGCCAGTGACTGAGAAAACGCAGCACTGACAAGGATTGCTTGTGCTAAACAGTCTCAGGATGTCTCAGGTATTGATCCTTGCAACATGGGATGTTTTTGCTTGCCTTCTATACGGGTAATTAAGAAATAGCAACAAGAAAGCAACACATAAATGGAAGTAAACTTGCCCTTTAGGGTTGCTGCTTGAGTCACCATATTGGCTCGAAAGCCATGCTGCCATTGCTGCCACTCCACTTCGACCGAGGCTCAAGTCATCAATTCCGTCCTTGCCAAGGACCATTGTCTGATGCATTGACTTCACGACAGCATCGACAGCTCCCCAGTTTGATTGGTTGCTTTGGTTGCTTTGGTTGCTGTGGTTGCTTTATCCCAAGATATAGATGCATCAGATGCAAGAAATTCCTGCCGTTGTTCCATCTTTTTGTTTCTCGTACATCCTGACGCAAGAAACGCATCTCTCAGTGCTGCCACGGTGCAACATGTGAGGGAAGGTCGCTTCTTTGGCGAATGGAGGCCTGAGAGTTGCGACGAAAACTGCCGCTTGAGGGTGCAGTTCCACTTATATGTGGCTACGTACCCATATAGGGGTTATATCCCAACTTATGATAACTTATGGAGGTTATCACTAGTTATCACCATGATTCCAGTAGTACAGTAATCCAACTGCACCCTTAAGTCCTCTCTACTGCCATCACATTGTACTCATCACACTACAGCACCTTCATGGACTGATCTGGATCGAGGAAAAAATGTCTTGTGTAGCCGGGTCACATGTGTCTTGGTCAATGAGAGGAAAGAATGGAAAGAACGTATCCAAGCTAAGACAAGTTAAGTCCATGGTATTGACACGAATTGATATTATGTTGTGTGATGTTTAGTGGACACCTTGCCCCGTCTAATCCTTGCAGCTTCACACTCTCATCCGAGTCGCATCACTGATTTGAAGATCCCGTGGAATCTGCAATATCTTTTCTCCAGATTTGATGTTCTGAGCCGCTACGAGCATGGCCCCTTTGACTGTCTCATCGACATATCTGAGCTTGGCAGATACCTTCGTTGCGGGAAAGGCATGGAAAGCCTCGGGAGGGGTAAGTAATTCATAGATATTCAGATATTCATAGCAATTCACTAAAGGTAAGAAGGGATGCTAGGCTTGGCACTTGCATTGTTATTTTACTTGGCTCGGCCATGTCCGATCAAGATAATTTCATCGTTTATCATAGATACTACTGTACATGGAGGAGTCTCAATCATTTGGTCTAGCATTGCTTTACCATGTTTTACCTTCGTCACTTTTGATCTCTTACGTCCTACCAACCAGGCATTCAGTTTCTAGCAATCTTTTTCACATCTCAATCGGCCCGCGCTCCATTTGAGATCCGCCAAACCAGCCAAGATGAAGAGTGTTTCAATTATTTCTATCATGGATTAAGTTGTCAAGTAGACACCTTTACATCTTCGTGCATACTTTTCTCAACACAAGCCAGGAAGTTGCAAAAATCAGAAAAAGGAAGTGAAAGGATGTGAAAGCGACAAAATGTGACAAAAGGTGCAGCTTCGACACAAATCCGCCATGGCTACTCACCCAATTTGCCAGGTTCTGGTATTTCATGGCCGCATCTGGCCCACCAAGGCGTGTGGCCAATGAAAGCAAGACACCAAGCAAGGAAAAGGTACCTGACATGCGAGCGGAAGATGAGCCGAGGAAACCATGTGGAGCCCTGGACCTGTAGCGCATGAAGAAAGCAACATGGGGACAGGATTAAGATAGACCGAAATAATCAAATACTGACAAGGCGTATCTACAAATGAAACAGCAAACATTCTAGATCATTCTAGTCATCCTATTTATACAGATATGATTGATATGATCACATATGTAATCATATCATACGTATAGTTTACGCTCGATCCATGATTCAATTTGTTTCAAGTCCAAGCAGTCTGATGATTCATACTGATTCATCCACATCCATCTGTGCAAATGCACCAAGGACCAACGTCTCGTAAACCTTCCGTAGCCATGTCAAGGTGCCATAGAGCCAGATGGAAGATGTCCAGCTAGAACTTTGGCTTGACGTCTCGGGCGGCACCTACTCAGCTGCGATTTTGAGGAACGTTTGATGGTAAACCAACTAGTAAAACCACAGGATTTGGGGGCTACCCCATTTTGTTGTTGGAGTCCAAAAGTCCAAATGATTAGATGTGCGCACACATAGTACTGCGCTTTCAATCATAGAGTTGCCTGGGTAAGAGGAGCACTTGACACTTGATCCTCAGGTGTGATGTTGCCCTTGGCGTAGTGTCGTGTAACATGACACTTTAAGCCATCCTTTCTCCACTTTGCCCGCATCTTGAAATCGACAAACAAACCTGGCACTGAAATATCAACACCAAGGTCATGTTTGCACAACTCTTATGGAAAGAATGCCTTGGTTGGTTATAGGTTTTATATATTTTTTATATGGTTTCATAGTGATTCCCTCATGAGCTTGTTACCTTTCAATACATTTCATGCTATCCGTAGTACTCTGCCCGCTGATCCACCTTCTCTGCCTCACGCGATCGGCTTGGCTTCGATTTTCCCATGGTTTTCGATGGCCAGAAACTGGACTGGTTGTGATGGTCATGACCCCATTCAGATCATTCAGATGGGTCCCTTATGATCCCCTATCGTCCCCCATATTCCCATATACCGTATGCCTTTGGACTAATGCTGTGAATTTTGTCCATGGAAGTTGTGATGGTCATGACCCCATTCAGATCATTCAGATGGGTCCCTTATGATCCCCTATCGTCCCCCATATTCCCATATACCGTATGCCTTTGGACTAATGCTGTGAATTTTGTCCATGGAAGTAGCGATATCTGGTGAAGAGCTGTGAACCCCCCACCTCATACCTGATATGAGTCAAACATAGGTGGCACCTATGGACCCACACTGATGTGTTTTAGCATGTTGCTTGCCTTCCAACTGGGCAAAATCATTTTCTGCCGGCACGAATAGCAAAGGGTAAAATCAACCAAATGGATGACAGTCTGAGCTGCCAATGGCGCAGTTGGTGCTACGCCTGCGCTTCAAAATCTCGGCCAAAGGCCCAATCAGCTGCGATTTGTGGCAAAGGAAGCATGTCAAAAAGGCTGTCTCAACGCCTTCTGACCTTACGACAACATGATTGAACATTGTTGAAAGAAATTGAAAGTCAAACATGCCATGCACTTCGTGGGTCATTCAATCAATGAACGACAATGTCAATGTTAATAGCCTGATGAGGCAGCCCCGCTCCTCTGGCTTTCTAGATCTCTCCCAATAGCATCCAGCGCGGGTCTTGACAAAGTTTGCCAAGCGCTGTGCAAACTGCTGACCTGAAACGCTTAGCAAAGAAGAGCACATTCCTTCATAGTGTCATAGTGACATTCCAAATCAATCCAGATCTGTTTATCTTTGTTATGACTTACTTGTGCTTAGCAGGGAATGAGGGAATGATCCACAATAACTATCAATAATCATCCCATTCCCCCATTCCCATCCATTCCCTGCTAAGCACCAGTAAGATGAAAACCCGTTCCCCAGATGTTCAAATCACCCGCAGTGGAACGCAATGGATCATGAATTTGGGCACTTTGGGCACCTTGTTTTGAAAGGCTTGAGGTACGATCGCTGCCATCTGAGCCTGGCTGGTCATCCCAACTTCAAGAGGGAGATTTCTTTCATATAATGGGTATACACACATATTATATATATATATATGTACATGTATATATATATATATATATGATGTACATTTATATACATAATGTTGACCTACGATTTATCAATGGACCCTGAATAAAGCTAACCAAACTCCCAAAACAAATAATAAATGACCCCTAAATGAAGCTAAACTTTTTTGGCCCTAAACCCAGATCAATACTAAATCCGTGACATGAATACTAAATCAATACTAAATCCATGACATGAATACTAAATCAATACTAAATAGATCTTTTTAAAACAATTGTTGGATTCCTTTTTTTTGGGAAATTGCAATTTTATATATTCGTTTTAAATTGTGGCAATTGAACACCTTTACATACAAACAAGTTTGATGGTGGCCTTTAACTTTATTTAGGGAAAAGAGGGGGGGGGCCACGTTTATAAATCAGAGGTAAGCATTATATAACAATCTATATAAATTGTAATATAATAATATATTATATACAGTATATATTAGCCCATAGGAATGGGGGGATGACCATCCCTCTACAGGAAAATCAGCAATGTTTTGATGGCACATGTCTGCCTTGGTGGCACAAGAACGATTGCAGTAATCTGCTAGACAGTGTTGGTCCAGGGCTCCTAGGTACTTGTCAAACTTAGATATTTCATCGGTGGACAAATAAATTGTCAAAAAGGATTGATCCTGTCTTCAAACTGTGATGACCGATGGACAAAGCATGAATATCAATAAATCCCTAGGACACGCTCGTATGAAGACAGGGGAGGTCCTCGATTTGTGTCAGTCCTGCTGAGACAACAATGTTGCAACGTGGCAATCAAGTACAGTAGTTGATCCAAAAACTGGAGAGACCGCAAGGGATCCAAAATAGCATCATGATGACGACGATGATGACGAGGATGATGATGACGACGACGCGGAATCAGCCGGATTCACAACTTTCACAACTCCAAGACCCACTGCCTTTGCTTTCTGGCGCTCCAGCACCTGCCCGAGTCAACCAAATGGGCCGCGAGCCTTGGGTCTTGGAGCAATCTGAAACCACCACAAGCAACAACCAACAATTCAAAGCATTACCCTAGGGTAAACTAACATGGTGGGTTTTGCACATCTATGTTTGTTTTCTTGAGTGTAAACTTGTAAACATTGCTGTTTCCATCGCAGGCGAATGTTGACATAGAGGGGAAACCTCCCCCCAGTTTACACAGGCTGGCAATGCAAAAATACAGATATGTCTTCCTTGATACTCCCTCTCTTTCTCTCAAATCAATTCCAAGTATTTCACAGTATATACCTGTTGAGTGCAAAGCCGATGTGGATGGCCATGAGGTATGGCAGAATGCCTCACATGCTCAAAACAGCAATCAAAAACCTGGCGCTACGCCGCTACAAAAAAAGCATCACTGCATAAACTTCAGGCCGGAATGGTGTGATCGAAAGAAAGTCCTTGCACTAGGTAGAGGATATTTGGCTGTTACTCTATATATATATTTATATCTATATATGTATATGTACGTATATATGTATATAATATATATATATTCATAATATATATATATATATATTCTGTATCAAACAGTATAGAAGAACTTCTGCTGTTCAAAACCGTAGCGCAGTCCAGGTGCTTTTTGCCACTCGTCCATAGCAATGGTTCGCCATGACCTTGATTGTTTGGGCACGTTGAGCGTATGTGATTGCCGTGAACACGAAAAAAAATCATGTGTGGCTATGGATCAAAATTGGATACCCAAATTTATGAAATGCTTATGTAACCTATGTAGTCTTGAAAGTTCCAGGCCTTGGTCCACTGCGTCTTAAAGTTTGAAGCATATCATCCCACATCACCTCCATCCGAAGCAGTGGCAACCAGCCGCCCATTTTCTGTGCCCAACTTCCTTCAGCCGCCGTGGTGGCTGGCTGGAGGAATAGCAGAAGATCTTCGGAAAATCTGTGAAAATTCCATGAGGGCTGCAACCATTCAGCGGCAAAACAGCCACGCGAACACTTTGCAAGGCTCCAAAAGGGTGCATGCGATGCATATCTCGCAGCTGAACAGTTTGAATACATAGTTGAACGAAGTGCCGAGCATGCCAGAACTGTACAACAAGCTGTTAAATCTACAGCCAATCTCTGTGTTTTGTTTTTTGCCGTGGGAATCACAAACACTTGAAGCCATGCCCAACAACACATGATACTTAAGGAGTCATGTCAGATTCTAAAGACGCGCAACTTCAAGCCATCTTTGGGCTTCAAGTGCAAACCCATCGAGTCTACTTCCATGTTTTCGACATCGACGAGCTCAAAGCGAAAGCGGGAGAGCAGCATGGGGAGCCAAACCTGCGAGGGTGAAATGAATGAGAAAGCGGGCCTCTGCGTTCTTCAAGTAGGCAAATCACCAAATCCCAATGGTTGTGTCATTCTCCAACCTATATACCCCTGCACGGACAATTGCAGCGACGCTACAAGTAGAATGTTACAGTGTTCCTAATGCAGAAAAACATATTATAGCAACATAATCCCCGTCTTTGATTGCTCCACATTCATGACTTTCTTGCCCAACAAATCGAGTGGCATTTCTGGAATTGTCAAAATGTTGAGAGGGAAGTGCAGGCGCTGCATGAAGTTGCATGTTTTTGTGGACCCCAGCAGTTTTTGCGAGAAGAGCTCACAGATTCATAGATTCTGCTGCAACAGATAGAAGGACTCATTGATCTGTTGTTAAAAGATGTTCAAAGAACACAACCTCCTACCAGCTAAAGTGGAAGAAATTAATGACTTAGTGTCATGCTTCGGATAGCTTTCTGGTATCTCAAGCATCCTAAGACTCTTTGGAATTCCCC
Organism: Cladocopium goreaui; assembly: GCA_947184155.2. Lineage (NCBI taxonomy): Eukaryota > Dinophyceae > Suessiales > Symbiodiniaceae > Cladocopium > Cladocopium goreaui. The sequence goes on along the minus strand of CAMXCT020006613.1, from coordinate 41,934 downwards.
CCGTTGAACAGAGAACTGCAACGACTGTGAGCATCTCTCAGATACAAGAAACCCTGGCTTCCAAAGAGGACATGTCTCTTCCAGGACAGCTATGAGCACCGAAGTTGTAGGTCATCAACTTTGAGGACTTCAGTCCTGGTGGAGATCACCAGATTTTTGTTCACACATGATGCGAAAAAGGAAGAATGAATATGATATTGCATTCCAGGCAACGCTTTTGTATAAGATATGAATACAAATGATATACGTAGTTGATCGTTGCTGTACCCTCTGGTAATTTAACATAGCTATTGAAAATGGCCAGTTATAGTGGATTTTCCCATTAAAAATGGTGATTTTCCATTGCTATGTTTGTTTATCGTTGCTGTACGTATCCTAGATTGTATTTCTTTCACTGCAGCGGTTCCAAACAGTCCCAGACCAGGTTCTGCCAAACAAGTTCCTATCCATTGTGCCTGCTGGTCTGCAACGTTTTCTTGGTTTCCTTCAACCAATAGTCTCTAGGTTCAATATATCACCAACCAAATACTGTATATGGATCCAAATGGCGTTGTCTCAAAATGGTGTATAGTCCTGTATAGCCATTTCAATGGGCAACTGTCATTATTAACATCTATATACATCTATTTTGGGCATCAACATTTGGGGGGAGAACTATGTTCAAACAAAGGTTGGTCTTAAGCATCAACATTTGGGGGGAGAACTATTTAAACAATCAAACCACAATATATCCAATTCATCCCAAAGGTTGGTGGAGGTTTTTTGCCGTAGCGCCGCACCGCTGTGCCGTGCCTTGCCAGCGTGAAGGATCAAAGTGCAATGGGCAGCGTCCAAAGTCCGAGGATCTCTGTCCAGCCAGGACCTGCGGCTGCGGGCTGGGCCACTCGGGCCACTCAGGGGACCTTAAAAAATGAATGAGTGGGCTCAACAAAAGGGCTCATTCATGGCTCATTAACCATCAACAAACACTAATAACTAATAACTATATATCATCATATATATATACATATATATATAATAGCACTAATAACTAATAACTATATAATAGAATCATAGAAGGGCCTTTTTTGACCATCATTGGGGTTGTATCATTATTTATCATTGATAAAGCCCCAACGATACATGGACCGGCCAGCCCAGGTCGGCCTGGAAGTTCAGGGTGGTGTCCTTGCTGATGAGGTAGTTCCTTTGGCAAAGCAGAGTATGCCACCAGTCATGGCAGCTGCTGCTTCATTTGATCCCAGGATTTTATAGCCTTTCAGACTGAATAATACTGAATACACAGAACTGAACTGGAAACTGCATCTTCATCCGCTCAAGCCATCGCGATTCTTGCTTTGATTGTCGATTCCTGGCCTTTTTTACAAGAGTCATAACGGTCCGTGCCCAATTTGCAATGATATCCAGCTGTATCTTTCTCATGTGTAAAACAAAGTCCCCTCGATTCCCATCCGGTTGAGCTGTGCCGTTTGTGCCTGCCGTCCAGGGCAACCTCAAAGTCATCATATGCGACTCCAGTCAGCGTTGGTGTTGGGGGCAGCAAACGCAATGCCTCAGGATGGTGGGAACCAAAGCGAGCTCTAACGGGAAAGCATCTCAGCTGCAACGAACAGGCATCAAATGGTATTGTTACCTCTACTAAGGGCAGTCTGCAACATGATATTTTATGTCGAGGGTGTAGAATATAAGTTCAAAGAAGATTGCGGACTGAACACTATTATCTTGATGATCTTGAATGCTTATGTACAGCGTACTAGGAAATCGAAATCACCAGGCACTTGCGTCTTAGTCGCGATGCAAATATAATCAAAAAACACCGCGCGAGGTTTTACGCTCCCAACCTCGTTGAAAATGTCTTGCATAGACTCCGTCTTGGACAACAGGCTCTTGCTCTCGAAACCCGACTCCATGATTGAGACCTAGTCAGTCAGAACTTATGGCCATGGCTAACCTTGAAACCTTCCAAAAAAAACAACTGGTTGGAATCTGCTAGAACGTACACTACCCTTATGATTCTTTATGGAAAAACATGGAAGTTTTGAGGAACTCTAGGTTGACGTTGAAGTACAGCTGCAGCAGGTCAGGCTTGGCGTTGAAGCGTTCCTCTGGTTCCTCTGACTACAAGGCACTCAATATGTGGTGTGGTTTACCTAATGATAAACCCTACTCCAATTAACCAAATTTGCATAAATTTGCAATGTTTGCGTAAGTCAAAACCAAAGCAAACATGGTTCATCGTTGGGTTGCCACGTTGCCGGACATAATGTACTTGGGATCAATATCTGATTGTATAATTGATTATTATATTTGATTATCATAGATTTGGTCGACATACTCCGTATGCTCCATATATGGTATAATTGCTACATTTGGGTCATATTTATTGGCCAATGTTGCTAGATATTCCATGAAGTGTTGGATTGTTGATATCACCAATTTCCGGCAACCTACACGACACTGTAAGGTGGGGCACCAGACTATAGTGGTTAACAATTGGGTTTATGGCAGATATATATATATATGTATATATATATAACTAGTTGATGGGTTTCATAAACCCACAAACATAAAATTGGGGGCTCAGATACCATTAGAATCCCAGTAAAATCTCTAAATCCCAGTAAAATCCCTATTTTTGTCATCACCTGTGGATGGTTTCCCCATGTTTCGACCAAGGACCGCTTCGTGCCGGGCGGTCTCCGCCCAGCGCCTATGGCGCGGCTCCGCCAGGAAGCCCACGGTGAAGGAAAGGGAAAATGCCTCGCGGCCGCTGGATGACTGGGGGAAGAATTTTAGGGTCATAATTTCGTTTCTATAACCCATATGCTCCATGTATGGTATATTTACCTACATTTGGGTGATTTTTAGGGCAAATGTTGGTAAATATACCATACATGGAGCATATGGGTAATTGTTTATAGAATAATGTATTAAATGGCTATATATATACATATTTATCTATACGTATGCTTACTTCAGATTACTGCTATGTTCGTTGAATAAAACCTGGCTTACTCGGTGAACTTGGGACTGTTGCTATAGGTTGACAAACCCCTGGTGGCTTTGATATGCTCCATTTGAAACTTAAGTACCTTTTGGGGGTGGACTTTCCCACATTGATTCGCCAAGGGCGGCAAGATTTGAGGGCAAGGGGGCAATGACATTGGATTTGTTAGTGACATGATGTGAAATCTATGACAAGAACCTTCACTGGCAGCACAGGCGGCCACGAAAATTATAAAATCACCGTGGCACCATCATTGTCACAGCTGCAATATTTGCAATGATATTTGCCATCACAATTTCAGACAGTATTGCCATAGCCCCTCACATTCCAGTGCAATGTACAGCTACAGCGCCACACCTGAATTTCGTAGCCTGCATTCACAAAGTTCCGAACCTCCAGGGATTCTGAAATCGCCATCCCAAATGTATGGAAGATTTACCCAGATTTAGTCTAAAATGCGCCACATGTAGGTAAACATATACCATACATGATACATGGGATTTTTCGGTCATATACCATAAATGGGAAGTGGATACAGCATGATACAGCAGGCCTCAGCCAAGAGATTCTCAAGGCCAACCCCTTGCCAGCGTGGCTCCTTTAGTAGCATGGCCTTCCGTGCACAAGCTGCCCCGGAGGCAATGCGGACATCGTATTATTAATTATCGAGTATATAAAAGTGGTACAGCATAATATACTCCATTTCATGTATTGATATATATATATATTTATATATAATTACATAGTTCCACATTGATGAAACAATAATTCACCAATAAGAATTAGTTTATGTCCATGATTGTCCATGATTTTTGCATGTCACTGCTAAGATTTAAATTTTGGCTGCAAGAGTTGCCTCCAAAAGAGCTGGCGCACGATCTGGGGCTCGTTGACCCGAACGAACCTGCGATTCAGAGCCACCTATGCTACCTTCAGGGAACACACCGCAGACTGAATACGTACATATCATATGATCTCATTATATATCTGAGAATCTGATGACTATAGTCTATAGTGATTATATCAATCTACCATTCCCCAACCAACATAGACCCTGCCTAATAGGGGGCTGGAAGACTACTTTTCATCAACAATTGGCGATTCTCAGGCTCAAACTGTTAGTTGGGGAGGTAAATCCTCAAATCATAGTTATGTGGTTATATAGTGTTATAGTATGTTATAATTTTATATCCATATCCCATTAAATATCCCGTTATATACATCCCACAGTATCTCATCATTTCATATCATTTCCCAATAATCATAGTTCTCGTAAATATTCCCATAGTATCCCCAAAATATCCCCATAATATCATACAATATCCTCACAATATCCCGATCATATCCTCCTGATATCCCACAGTTTTTTTCAACGAAAGCCACCCCACTCCGTCACTCCGTCACTCCGTCACTCCGTCACTCCGTCCTCCTCCAGAAGCTGTTCCAGCTCTGGTTCCACCACTGCATCAATGATGCTATGGGCGTGGCCTCAGGGCCCATGCCAGGGCCTTTTTTTCTTGGAGTAATTCGATGCACCTCCAAAGTATTCATGCAAACATACTTTACTTCAAGTGATCCCCACCCTGACACTCCTGTTCGGGTCCACGGAGCTGGCCCGCTGCATCCGGAGCTGGGAGACAGGAGTGATTCGTCGAGGGGGACACGAGTGAAGGAGCCAGGGAGTTGCACCTTTGTTAAAATCTAGAGACCCTGACCTGGCAGGTGTGGAAAAATGGATGATTTGTGATGATTTATGAGGGTTTATGGTGATTTATGATGGTTTATGATGATTTATGATGATTTATGATTTTTTGTGATGATTTATGGTTATTTATAATAAATTATGATGATTTATGATGATTTATGATGGTTTATGACGGTTTGTTTATAGTTTATGATGATTTTTGATGATTATGATGATTCAGATTCATGATGCCTTATGTAACTTATGATGATTTATGATGGTTTATGACGGTTTATGGTGTCTAAGGTTTTATGATGCTTTATGATGCTTTTTAAGGACTTACTATAGTCTGTGATGGTGTATGGTGGCTTATTGTGATTCATGATGGATGCTCTATGATGCTTTATGGTTTCAGATGGTGTATTGTGCGTTCATGATGGGTTATGATGGTCCGAACATGTCTGAACCAGGTTCTGCAGAGTCTTGCTTTGCTCAAATGATGCATCCACATGTGTCATGACCAAATTTATCGCTGGGCGTACTTCGCTTTGCCAGGAGCGCGTCTTTCTGACCAGGCAAGTGAAGGGGCATCAGCAACCCTTCCAAGCATTCCATGACTTCCTGTCATGATCAGCACTCTAGCGTCTTGGCAACCTAAGGATCAGCTAGCAAATGGGCAGTGTCATCCCTTTATACTGGTTGGGTAATAGGATTTCCCATAATTATATAATGGATTTTGATGATCCCGATATATTGAGTGATGTAAAACCCGAACTAATCATCAACCAACAGGGGTGTCTTGCAGCCATCAAATGATGGCAAGGCCCAAAGGCTTCGATGTATGAACTGCCGTTGTGGTGGTTTTGTACCTAAGATATGACCACTGAAACGATCACAGTGATACCTCCAGAATCTGACGTAGTTCAGCTGTCACATATGTCACATGCTACATGAGATTATGGTATTCCATGGTATTCCCATCATTTCATCGGATTCTTGGCAGTCCATCAAGATTCCGGTAGCTGACGAGCGAATCATCTACAGAAATCCCTGAGAAAAACGGAGCGCAAGTATGGTCCTGTGTGCTCTCTTCAAGCTTCAGGGAATCAAACTCCAGTCTCCGCCCGAAGAGTAGCTGAAACACCTAGGCTTGCGTTGCAGGCTGCCCTGGAAGTAGTTTGTTATGCCACGAATCTCGCATGTGCTGGAGCAGTGATGCACATACTCTCAGCAAATATGAGCAAATCACTTTGCATGCGTTACATCTTGCTGGAATTCGTTAAGTCCATCCTTGAATCCAAATGGTGTTTCTGCAAGATTTAGCTAATGTAAGTAGCTCTTCTCACACGCTGTCCTTCTTGATTTCAGATCAATCCTTGAATCATCTTGAATCTCCTAAATTATCATAGCTATTCATAGCTTTCATTCATGTCATATCCCATTCATCCTATCATTTTTTGGAGATTTTTCCCTGCCCGTTGGCACACCATTACTGGTCCATTGGCCCATTGGCGCCAAATCACAGCCCCTGCCGTGGCCCGTGAGAAGGCTTGGTTCATTCGCACGATGCTTCCAGTCGCCGCAGCTGCGTCCAGGGTCTGGCACCTGACGAAAGGGAAGGCCCAAAAAATGGTTTGCCAATCCCTACAGCAGGGTTTGCTGAGTTTGCTAAATATTAGCATATATAATAATACATATAAATATATGAACATATTGGCTGGAAAGGATTGTTTGGTATGGAAGGTGAGTCTGTGGAACGACCGTGCTGCCAGCTAAATGTGGGAACGCATGGATGGTTAAATCCCGTTTCTTCATGCTTAAAATCACTTTCTTGACACTTAGTGAGTATGGAAATCGCAATATGTGATTGTTCAATCATGTTTAATCCCAATGTAGATTTATATATATATTATATATATATTATATATATATATTATATATATATATATTATATATATTATATTATATATATATATATTATATTATATATATATTATATACCCTCAATATATATATATATAATATGTACTTATACTATGACTCTTACTTTTTTCGAGCGAGGCACATTTCTTCACCCAGGTCTACCAAAGCTCTGAGGAGCTCCGGAGACCTCAGCAGTCGTTGGAAACTGAGCTCGCCCTGCAAGGATTGCTTCCTCCAGCGCCAAGCCTTCGCTCGTGCGATGTCGGTGAAAAGTGATCACCAAACAAAAACCAAACTGAGCGATCTAAGTTGAGGCAGTCCGTGCTATAGACTATATATTATATACCCATAGGATCCATGGTGCTGCTATATATGGTAACATGGATCCCATCAATATACCCCAAATGTTAGCATATATACCATACATTGATCCTATGGGATATAGACTATTTGTAGAAACATATTTAAAAGAAATAATATGACCCATGACCCATATGAGGTGGTAAAAACAAAAAACAAAAACGTCTAAATTCGCCAGTACCGTTTTCACCTTATCGCTATTATTCTTCCTCATCGTTTTACAGGCTTTCGGCATTCTGTCATAGTCAAGCAGACCTGAAGAGGTTCATGCACATGCCGCAGCCATTAAGAAATTACTCGCTCAATTTCCATTAAACTATGTATTTATTCTTTATATCGGACATGCTTACCTTGGCGGCAACAGCGCTTCTTGGAGCGAATTTACTGTAGCCACATTACGCCAAGACTCAATGACAAGAACCTCATATTTGTCTTTGGGTCTGACCTCTTTGGGGCGAATCTCCATGGCGGAGTGATCGGTGGGCGATGGTGTTTGAAACTGGTCTTCGGGTTAATTTTGTTTTCGTTTTGTGTCACGTAGATTCTCCCATGGTCCGTGGGGCATACTTGATCTGCTCATACAAATGCTAGGCGCACCAGCAGCTGCATTCTAACTCGGATATCGCTAGAATCAACATGCATTATCAGTAACATTATGTTAATATAGATGTTATAGTTAATATATGTTAAAAATCATATTGGTTATCTTGTTTTTCTTCCTTATTGTTTTTACAGTACATGGGCTGTGTCCAGCAAAAATGGGGACCTGCTTAGCTAAATCAAATTGCATCTGGGATCAACTGGGATCATATATGAGATTATTTTTTTTCCTAATGTATGGTATTAATATATGGTATTAATATGGTATTAATATGGTATTATATATGGTATTATAATATGGTATTAATGTAGAATTCATCCGCAGCCGCGGATGCGGGCGAAGCGTTTGTGCCTCGAAGCTTGGAAAACTGCTCCCAGGACCCAGGGCATCTTCGATGCGCTCGGAGAGTTGCAGGTCCCTGGGAGCTGGATATAGCTGGATATAGCTGGAAACAACATCTTAACCATATAGATCATTATAGATCCGTATAGTGATGAATCTAAGTCAAACCTTTTCTAGCTTTTTGGGCTGTGAAGGATTCTACAATTTAGATCTACATTTTTTGTGGCTGGGATCAACCTTTTCAAAGACACCTTCATGTGTCTTCATGTTGAGGGATGAGACCTGCACTATCCTGCACTGCTGCTTTTTGCTGGGGCAGAGCTGAGCGGAACTCTGCTTACGCGTTTCATGAGAGGCATCCATGTTGCATCATGACATGTTTGTCATGTCACCATAGCAAGAAAACCTCAGACCTAGAGCCAAGATGAGCCAAGAATGTCCAGCTTCTTTTACTTCGATGTACTTTTCTCACTCATAGATCTCATCGAAGCGCCTACCCTGATGGGATGCTCCCTGCCTACCATAGGCACATGGATCCCGATAGTTGTTCCCCTGCTTCACAGCGATGTAGCGGCTGGCTGCAGGGTCGGACAAGCACACCACATTGGCTAAGGGTGTCCATGTCCTTAGGTGGACTGATGTTGATTCATAGGTGCTGCTACGGTATGCAGAACTGGCAGCAAAGAGTTTTGACGGAAAAAATAACTATGAAACAATACTGTGTAAACAACAACTGTTTGAAGTTGCTTCAGCTCTCAGTCTGGAACTAACCAGGTAAAATTCAGCCAGGGGATTGACTTTGTACTATCCATTAAACTCCAATGAATTTTCCATCAAGCCAAGAATCTCGAAAATCTTCCCATGTTCCTCCAACAAGGATGGCATTTCGACATATTTCGACAGTAACCAGTGGGACTGTGCCTCCAAGAGCACATAGATCAACTCTGAGAAGTGTTTATACAGTTATACATGTTTAATCATGTTTATATTTTAATCATGTTTGATCTTTAATTAATCATCTTCAATCCATCCGATATTTCCATGAACCTCCATATGTTCCCTCCAATCCATGGGGATGCCCCCAAATCATCAAGTCGTTCCCCATGTCTAGTATTGAAGCCCATGGTGACTTTGGGATCCCATGGGATCCCCCATTGAACCATATTGAACCCTCCACGTTGCTGTCCTTGACCCAGGTCTCTTGCGTGTCGAAGGCGTTTCGAAGCTGCGACAGCAACTCCACGATGCCAGGCCCTGCGGGCGGCCGCACCGCCGTCGAAACGCCGTCACCGCGACACCGCGGCGTCCGCACGGCCACGGCGATGGCGGCGACGGCGGCGACGGCGGCGGCAGCTGTGGCGTCCCAAGGGGAAACCTGGCGGTTGAGGGTCATGGGGGACCTATGGTGAACTATGGTGATCTATGGTGATCTACTACATGGTGATTGGTGATCTATATAAGACACGGTGATCAAACATGTGCAAACTCGGCTTGATGAGTGTAGTACAGATAGTACAGTACATCTTGACGAATTTGGCAAATAGCTTTCTTCGAAACAGATGACAGCTACTCTTAAAAGCTATATCAAAGTCAATTTCATAGCCAAGAAATGCCAAAACGATCCTCATCTGGTGGCTGCCTCAAAGGCAGTTGCAGACTCACTCCAAAAAGATGCCGATAGCCTTGTATGCTGCCTTCGACCTGAGCCAATCGGGGCTCAGTCATGGGGGTAGACTCAAAGTGATCGTTGCAAGAGATGATTCTGATCTCCAAAACATAGTTACACATACAGTATATACAGTATCAAAATGTATCAAATACATCCAAAAGGCCGAGTTGCATGGATGCAAAGTTCCTGACACGAAAGAAAGTGCCAGGCTTCCTTTCAGGGAGGACCAGCTCACAGAGTGGAATACCCATACAGCTAACCGTTGAAATATGACCAAATTCCAATCGATTTCAATAAGATTCTCAATGAGAGCATACAGGTTCATCAGGTTTGGACAGAATTGGAGACCCATCCCTGAAATTCCAATCATGACTCCCCAAGACAATCAATCAATTTATGTCTCCTGCTGCAAGCACAACTACGTAAACAGATCTCCGTCGAGTCATCCCAAGACTGCCAAGTAGTCACTACATGCTGGTGTTTTTTTGCTTGGGTATACATTTATACTTTATATATCTTTATATTATATACTAGCCAAAATTGCTTGTCTGTTTACGAAACACTGTGAATCTAAGTGTGTCTGATAATTAATCAAGTTGTTTCTGCTATATAAAATTCCAAGTGGCTGGATATGGCTGGATGAATCCTGTGAATTTGAAATAACAAGTCAGTCAGGGTCACTGTGGCAAACCCAACCAAACACTGCATTTCTTTCATCCTGACCCAAAAATCCTGAAATCATCAACATGTTCCACTCTTCGTCTGACTGCAAGCCCAAGCTACGAAAACATGTTCACTTTCACAAATTGAGTTTTGGACCAGCACTGACCCAATGAAGTACGTATGGTCTACATTTCAGGTACTAGTAGAGACATTGATTGTCGCATCGTGCTTGAAATCCATTACCCTGCGGATCCCTGCGGTAAACAAAGATGGCAATGGAACATCCCAAACTCTCGCAGTTCCTATCGCAGTTCCAAGATGTTCCAATGCTCCCGACAAATAGGCCCGGCACTTTGCTTGACAGATTGAAGAGTTTGATAAATGCTCCTTCGGAGTCCTGTTGCTGGCTTTTGGCCGAGTGACTTGGCAATCCATAAAAGAAGCCAGAGTTCACAGGATTCACATATCATTGTGTTTGATTGACATGAAGGTATGAACATGACTAATTAAAGGTCTTTGGGCTGTACCGATTGGTGCGTCCAAACTCTATTATAAGGGATGAGTGTCACGGTGCATCCCTCTCTTTGATTCGAGGACGTGACAGGACAAACACATCAAACTGACTTGAACGTGAGCTACTCCGTCCCCAACGAACACAGTCTTGGGTTTCAATGCAAGTTGGACTTTAATTCACCACATGCGAGTTTTCGACGATATAGAAATGATCCCAGGAAGTTTGTTTGATATGGGTGCGTTTAGAAATGTATAGTTACAGTAATATGATAGTGTATGTATATAATATATATATATTGATATATATATATATATTGTATCTTGGGGATGATTCCCCTTACTAACCATGATTATAGTGAGGTCGCAGTGAGGCCGCTATAATTTATCCATATATATACATATATTACATATGTAAAAGAAACATTACTTTCCAAACCATTGAATTTGAGGCTGCATCCATGCACATCCGATGGAAAATCTTGAGGTACCAAAACCGTTGATGGTTACTATATTCTTCATATCTCCATTGTATCCTCAAATGACCTTCATTTCAACCTGTTATGTATATATATATAATATTATATATATATAATATTATATATAACTATATATATAGAAGTTATATATATATATAGTTATGTATATATATATATGATTCTATATGTATTAATTACCCTTGGTTTTCACGCCACAGACTTGATGTCAGATATGATTTTTCTCCATCGAATCCCCATCCCGCCGCTCGGCCGCCTGCACAGTCTCGTAGATCTCCTCGTAGTTGGCGATCCGCTGCTTGAGGTCCTGCATGGCCTGTCACTGGTGGAGTGAGATCTCCATTAGAAACGAAGAATTTGCCGTGGAAAATGTCTCATCTATAATCATTTATATGATAGTTATAGATGATTGCATGATATTTACAGTATATATATTTATAGATGACTTACCTATTGAAATTGTTTAAAATTGGTGATTTCCATAGCTACGTTAGTTGAGGGTATCTCGACATGTAGATGAACCATTATCAATGAATTAGATATCCCCCAAGAAACACTGATAGATTTACAACATCAACTAGTTTAGTAGATAATGATACACTTGTATAGTGATTCATGCCATTACATGTCATGATTTGGAGACACCATTTGACAATTGAACCAGATTGATTATCATGATTGAGATAAACCATGATAAACCAATGACTTCCCTCTCCTCTCTCCCTCTCTTTCTCTTTCCAGACATTCAGTCGCAAACAATTCAACAAAATGATTCGGAGCTTGGCATGGTCTCATACCTTTGTTGCGATGCCCATAGAATATATGTTCTTTTAAAACGGGTCCCCAGATTAGTGTCCTCATCATAGTCTGTGTGGCTAATTCGATTGTGAATGTTTTCGTTTGACCTGAACAGTGGTTAGTAACGTAATTTATTTTTACTCACAATTAAGTTCACTCCCAAGAAATCATGTAGAAATACGAACATGATAATCATTTGACAATTTCTGGAAACCCATTTGAATCATTTGATCTACCGGGGTATATCAGATATTGGAGACTAAATATCATCGGACCCCCTAGAACGGTGCCTGCTCTTCGGTCATCTGTTGGAAGTCTGGACTGTAGCGAACCTGTCGGGCTGTGCACAGTAGGGGACTCTGCCCTGCCTCTCAATGCTCAACACAATCACAACACAACCTTAGCCTGTCTCTTTCAAACGGATGCAAAAAAAGAGGATACCCAATCGATGACTGCTAGGATAAAATGATATAACATGAATTAACCATCGACTTTGGGAGTAGCACATTTTGAAACTAAGCGGCATGGTGTATTCCCAGCCTTTGTCAACATGTTGAACATCACCACCTGATCCACAAATCTTGCTGCTGATGTTTGCACATGTTCCACTTCGCTGGCAACAACAATTCGATATAGTGATATTCGTGCCTATAGTATCCTTTTCTGATATTTTATGACGAAATACCGCCCACATGAAGACTCGAAGACCATTTCCAAGGCTACATGCTTGTCATCCCTGCTCACACAGCACAGTCAATGAGCTGGCAAACGGTCAAATCCATTGTCGATTCACTCCACGTGAATGAGCTGCATCGGCTTCCAAGTTGCTTGGAGCCTAGACTTTTTACATCTTTTGTTGACGAGAGTCATGGATCACGCGCAAAAAAAACTGCAAGCATCTTGAATCATTTGTTGTTGTTGAAACACACATATTATATGGGAATATCAATATCTGCAAAAAACACATCAGAAAAAATACGTTTGCATGGTTTGGGTGAATGTCCAATCATCTCTTCCCAGCCTCCTCATCATCACACACGGCCTCCACCCAAAGGATACTGTATTTTCTGCCGGCATTAGTGACCTGCACGTTCCAAGAGTAGTTTCAACTGAGAAATGAAGCTTTTCCAAGTCATCCGGAACCCCAAAGTCGGGCATTCTTAATGGGACAACCGATGGTGAAAAGGGGTACCCCTCTGTTAGGGAGAACCCAAATGTCGATGAAACCTCTTGAAAGTCAATTTCTGGGTGACCAATGAGCTATCATGACCAACTTGAAAGATATGGAGTTCCCAAATTTCTATGATCGTTGCGTGCGGGGATGGGTCGAGAAATTCTGTCACTCATGACTCATGGTATGTGACGTTGATATTTCAATATTGACACAGAGTGGAATTCTTGAGTATATATGCATCTACGAATAGCATGCCCAATGATACGTATGTTACCGTATCTTAACTATAATTGAATTTGAACGTGACCTATATACCATATATATATACTGTATATATAATCTATAACCCAATAATATATATATATCAAAATTTGTATGCAAGCCCAACCAATGACCGGTTCGACATACAGTTTACTCGTCGTTCAGTCCAGACTTCAGGCCTTGTCTGCGATAAGTTTCCGTCGTTCCACTGTACCTGTGCTTTGATAAGGGGGGTTAATGGGATTTAATGGCATTGAATGGGATTTAAAGGGATAGTGAATGGGAATATTATCAGGGAAAGAATGGGAAACATTGGGATGTAATGGCATAAGAAAAACAACAAATAGTAATATCATGTAATATCCAACAATATGATGTTGGAACATGTTGGGTGTGTCTGAAAATTGGGGATTTGACCATCAACAAATAAGTTATAAGGTTTGGGTCACGATATAATTTTGAGACCATGTAACCCACCATGATTGTCTTGTGTGTGTGTGTCTGAAAGTAGGGACTTTTAACCATCAATAATAGGGCTTAAATGGGGATATGTATAACCAAACGTTCTACTTATTTGGGTGTCTGAAAATGTGGGATAAAAACAAAGCCAAAGCAATTCATCGCAAATACATGCAAATACATCCATGATAGTTTTAATCTCAATTCAAATGATTATCTCCCCTACACCTGGGAGATATTGGAGATGTAGTTGTGCCAATTCTCCATTGGTAATCGTTTGTGACGGTATGGATTGTTGACCTGCAGTTCTCTGCATTTCTATTGAACAATAGATACTCATGTCCAGCGGGCACTGTTCGTCGCATCGAAAATTGCAAATTTTCCACCATCATCAAGGAATTTGATGGCATCAGCCTGTGCGCTAGGATGCTCGTCTTGACAAAGGGATGTGTCCAATGTTCCAACCACACTGCCGCAGACCAAAACCACTGGGGAAAATTGTAATTACGGATGATTTCAGTAGAATGTATGTAGAGCAATGCATCAGATGGTATCACATGTCTTGTGGCTACCAGTAATTACAAATATAGGTGTATAGTTCTGTATGGAGACAATCAGAAGAACGAAGTATCAATTCTGACTGACGTAGATGTACTGACAGATTCCTCGAGCAAGGCAACATGTCCAAAAAAATGGCTCGTGCAATAGATCTGTGTCGCAAACATCACAATTCAGTAGACAGGAACGATTCAAGATATTCAAATGTTGTTCACGGGGCTACATATTTTGAGTTTAGTCATTTTGAGCATCAACCCATATCAACCCTGGCAGACCAAAGCAGCCATGGCCATCTCTCTGCGCTGGACCTGGGAAGAAAGAAAGGAAGACTGCTTGTTCTAATGGCCCTGCTTACAGAGGTCGAAAAAGTTCGCGGTCCAGCAATATCTTTCAGGTTTTAGCCAGTTCTAGCCCCATTGAATCTTTCAATGGTTCTTATATGGTTCTTCAGCGGGTCTGTCTATGGGGATGTGGTTCCCACAGTGTTGTGCTGAAAACCTTGATGGCAAGCCGTGTCGTAACTCATGCCACAGGTTTAGCTCCAAACTCTTGCATTGTACGAGGATTTACGAGGGAAGTTCACATAAGTTAAAGCAATAAACAAACATCAAGAAACATGTCTGAAACACATAGTTTTTCCATGCTGTCTAACATCGCCGAAGTGCCACAGCATCACGGTTGCTCTTGTCAAAGAAGTCGCTCTTTCCAGACCTCTCAGGATCCACGGCGTCCCTTCGGTACTTTCCTCAGAGAAAGCATGTGGCTGTGGAAAATGAGCTACAACTTCTAGCCATTTGGGAATACAATGATAAACTACAATAAACTATGATAAACCGATCAACCACAGGTTTTGGGTTAAGGGGGTCCCCTATTTGAACATAGACCAATGTTGAAGCCACAGCCTGTGCTGTTTCATGTTTCAGCCTACGCAAAAGGTCATCGCTAACGCCAAAGTCCTCAACGCCGGCTCAGTGGCTTGCTCTTCCAAAAGAAACAATCACATTGGCAGGAATCACATGGAATCACACATGATTTTCCGGGATTTTCCCTCTGCTGACCAGAAATCATGGAATGGCACGAGACAATGACTTCGGCAAGTTGCCAACATTGAAGGTCTGCGTGCGATTGCCCGTCCATTTCAGGAACCGCTCTACCTGCAAACCCAATGATCCCATTGTATGAAGAGGAGCATTGAATCATCATCTCAGGCCACTGAGTCATTAAGCCATCATCAATCCATTTATCAATGACCAAACGGATGATTTTCCTTGATGATCTATAAAAAATATCCCTTGATCATCCTCCCATTGGTAGCGCGGTAGATCATCCAATCCCAATGACACGGCCTTTCTGGAAATAAATGACTTTCCTCGGGCAGGAAGCCCAACCATGGCCACGATCTCAGGCAAGCCACGCGTTTGCTTGACATATTGGTTTTATGACTCCATGTCATTTGAGGGGAGTTCATGGGGATGGGATATCATGATTAATTATAATGGGGGATATAGACGGATATAAGGAGATGAACAAGGAGATATATAAGCAACATTAACCAACTGAATATGATACATGATTGGCTGTGTCTGAACATGGGGAATTTGACCATCAACAATAGACACTCAATGAGGATACGATGGGACAATGTCACCAACCATGAAAAATTCGGAGTGACTGAACATGGGATATATATATATATACACCCACCCCTAACCCCTAATATGGCAATCTTAAATGAGGAGATAGATCAAACAAGACCTGTGATTTTCCATAGCGGGGAAGAACCAGCGAGCTTTAGGTCTTCACCAAACACAAACTCTGCTTTGCCATATTTGCCATGGCGAATTAGGCTATAGCGTATACCCCCATATACCCCCATAATATGGCCATGTTTAAGCACTTGTTATATAGTTTAAAAGGTAAAATGAAGATTGACCAGTCGGAAAATGGGGAACCCCCCGCTATTCTCAGTGAAATCAATATCACAAGAGGCAGATGTCAATCCCGCCGAGTGGATGTTCATCCCCCAAAGGAATATGCAAGTGTCAGCGGCTCTTATTGTAGGCATGGATCCATATATATATAATATATATATATATAATATATATAATATATATATATAATATATATAATATATATAATATATATAATATATATAATATATATAATATATATATAATATATAATATATATAATATATATAATATATAATATATATAATATATATAATATATATATATATATATTTCAGTAGCAACACATGTTCAGCATAAAATGTCCACTTTGAGTCATCTGGAGCTTCTGCACTTCTGGTGGTTGGCAAGCACAAATCTTAATCGTGCGGATAGTGACAAATCCAGTGTAAATGGCTGAGACATCCTGAATATCATTGAATCAGTGACACACCCAAATATATATATATAATTATTTTGGGTTTATTATATATTGAATTCCATATAATGATATTATAATAATAACCATATAATGATTCCTCAAATGGTTGGTTTATTATTGGGTTGCCAACATGCTAATTGCTGGATTCTCGCCAAGGTGACATGTAAAAAAACTGCGACATGTCATCCTGCAGAGGATGTCAATGGGTCCACCATTCCCCAGCTATTCAATCAATTGGAAAACGTGCACTTCACGGAAATGGGGTTGGATGCTGAATTATGTCTGGTACTCAAGTTTGTTGTACATTTTTATAATATGTTATATATATATATTACACAATATATAGTATTACAACCATGCACTTACTGTAATCGTCATTTTAAGCCATATGCAATTGATGCAGCTGTTGTCCCCGACTTCGGCCACCGGACAAGGCCACTTGCATTGGGCGTGAGCTGCTCACGCAAAAGCCTTAGTTTCTTTGGCATAGTATATGGATGTATGATGTATGATGATGTATGTATATGGTATCATTATTCCGGGGGAAGTCAAACCGCTTCCTTTTTCATACAATATTGATAGGAAACACATGGTTCTACTGCATACAATATTCTACAATATCATACAATCATATCTGTTTCACAATAATATACAACCCATAGCAAACCAGAAAGCAAGGGAAGTGACAATCAAGATCATTCAAGGTGGAATATGTTTTTCAGAAGATTTCATAACACGGAAGACAAGGTAACCTGGTAACCTATCGAGTGTCCACACTGGCGATCTGATTGGATCTTCGAACCAATTTCAGCGGAACCGTTGTAGTACCTGTGGCTGCGAACCATCTGACTTGCGACTTCCAGCATTTCAGACAGGGAGGATCCCAAGCACAGTAAAGCAGCGCAGCTTTCCCTAAAATCTGACCAGCCTGCTGCCAAAATCCAGAAAAAAAGAACCATATTGATCATTATTTATCCATATTTGGCCCCTTTCAATTCAAGATATATAAAAAAAAATGTGAAGAATTCCGACACATTCGACTTTCTTGGAAACGTACAGCAACCCTCACTTCTCAGTATACCCAGAACCCACTCTGCCCTGCGCACGCATCTCCACCTTCAGTTTCCAGCAATGAAGCACAACGAAAAACAAAGGTGGTCATGTGTCTACGCGATCAATGGCCCAAATAATCCCAATGGCTATGATCCCTACTTCTCTCTCTCTATTTCTGCTGCAACATGGTGAAACTGATGAAAGCGGTGCCTGTGGTCATTCACCTGATGCAAAGCAAGGCAAAAGTGGTAAAGGTCACTGGAAGATGCTGGAAGCACGTGGCTATGGATCAAAATTGAGGTTTAAAAGAGTGTGTTCCAGTGGACCCACCATGGAGGTGCAACAAGCCTTTGCCCTCGGTGACATTGCATCAACACCGTTTCTGCTGATTTGTTTTAGCTACGCACAACCAAATGAGAGCACAAGAAAATTCATCATCTTGCAGTATCTTGGAAATATACAATAGAAATTCCAAATGACCACAAAATGGGGAAGCCTTGCCGAGCTTCAAGAAACCCTTTGATACTATTCACAGCCAGGAAGAGAAGGCCAAGGCAGTATGGCATGATTTGCCCAAAACTGTGCTCATGCACACCCGACCTTGTGCCACTTTGGACCCAAAGGAAATTGTGGACGCTATATCTGCGAAACAGCGGTTGGAAGATTTTATGCTGTTGAATGATGCTGAATGTATGTTGAAGGTCTGTTCCCAGCAACCATGCATTTAGTCACGTTGTAAGGCATCTGCAATCATCTGCAGGTAATTATCAGTTCGATTTAATCTGGATCGACTCGGGTCTTTTGGATTTCGCGTCACTTTGTCATCATTTACTATATTATGTGAGTGACACCCCTCAGTGCATCAGGCATTCTGTACGCTGTGGCGCTCGCACACCTAGGTTCTTGATCTGAGATCTGGAGGCATAGCTTTGACTGTGCAGAAACAATCAGGAACACATCGAAAACATGGTGTGTTTTTAAATCGGGAACCCCAAATAAGCCCAACATGGTGTTTTTGCTGAGCAAATCGGTTTGGGGTCCAACAAGTTTAAGACAACCCCACATGAAAGAAACATGAGAGCACTTCTGAGGTTCATCATGTTTCATCGAAATGTGACTTGATTTTTTACCCAACAGCGACCATCCGACACTATTTTGCTGGCCGGCTTTGAGCTTAGCGGAAACAAATCATCGGATACGAGCTACTTGCGATCAACGACGATGCTGATCGCTGAATGAGGCAGGCTGAGTCTCATCCTATGATATCCTATGTACATCTCACTTCACATGATCAACCCATTGACTATCCTTGACTAGGAGACAGGTGAGTTTACAAGCAGTAGCAAATCGCTGGAACGGTTGGAGTAATGAGGTCTCACACAGAGTTGATCATTGTGTCAAAGCGGGTCTCGCATTGAGGTTCACAAATAATTTGCTATGGGTCAAAATGACCAACATCATATTCAAATATATTCCATCTGTACACAATGCATCTACATAACATCACATAACCACGATATAGCAACGGGGTCTTCCTCTTGCGAATCATCATTCACCAATGCAGCACTTTAAAGAATTGGTTTTGCCTCGGAAGATGGGCTCGATATTCCTCGAACTTGCAAAAGGCTTGGGCAAGCTGTGTGATGACAATCGAAACAGCAAGTATTTTTTTGTTTTTTTAGTGTGACGGTCCTGATCCTTCCTATCCTTCCTGCTTCTTGGATGCAACCCACCGACCCCTATTCCTCCTGCAGGAAACCACTTTTTCCTCAGAAGGGACCTATCGTATATCCGACTGGATCGTCGATTCAGAAAGGCTCTGGCCACTTGTACTTTGATAATGATATGATAAATATATACTGACTCTTGTAGATTAAGTGGGAGGGTCATATAGGTCCCCATTATATAGATCTAAAACGGTGGTCTACAACCCTCCCCCAACAGGGCCCTCCATAAAATGGGAATCCGAGATCTGACCCCCACCTCAAGATGCTCTTGTCTGGGGCATGTTGTCCCTCCCCATTGTTATACAAATGTGATATAATATGATAACATACACTATAATGTTGTTTTTCTTGCATGGACAATAGATAGGTTCACCTTGACCAATTACTTAGCTCTTCTTGCATGGTGTCACACTAATATACCAAAAGGGACAAACCATCAACCTGCATAAACACACAAACAAACGATGGAAATGAAGGAATCGGGCTGTCCTCGAAACTCAGCTGTTGGGTTGTACATCCTCAGCAGCTGAAGAGTTGTTTGGCTCAGGGCCATGGAAAATCATGTCAACTGTATCCAGAATTTGCTGTGAACCACGAAAAAAAATATAGAAAACACATGAACAACAACGTCCGACTGAGGCAATCCTGAAGTGCGGCACTGAAGGCTTAGCTTGTCCACTTGTTTCAGAAAGTCTAAACATCATATTGAATCACACTGTACACTGTAATACCGTATTATAATATCTTAATATATACAGTATAGATAATATATGATCATATAGTATGTATAAAGAATATATATATATATATGAATATAAATGTATATATATAAAGTAAATAAACAAATAAAAATGAATATATATATATATAGTGTAATTATATATAAAGTATATAATTATATTATATATATACTTGATTATATATTGGGTGTGTCCGGTTAATGAATCTCTCCATTCTAGTCCTTGAGACTCTTGCGCGTTTATGGGCTGTCCAGCTAGGCTCTTTCCACGGAACGTCTGGGAACTCGGACAACGAAGACAAAGTATGTGCCTTCGCCACACTCGCTGCCATATAAGTCAAGGATGCCATTGCCAACTGCCTCGGTGGCTCTAACCCATCCACAGATCAAGAAAGTTAAACACATAGATAATCGATTATAACAAATACTAGTACTAGTAGTAGTCAACTGGCAATCTTTTTGGGAAGAACATTCTTACTTTGAATGATCATGAATGCTGTAGGGATGGAAATTAACAACGAATTGATCTATAGACACTTTGCTGATCACCCGCACCGGTTTGGGCTGGCCTTCTGGAAGACTGGGCCCGAATAGGGTCCGTTGGGAATGCCAGTGCTGACGGTGCTCTCCATGCTAGAGGGCTCCCAAGCACCTGGCAAAACGGTGGATATGCCGCTATGCCCATGCTGGAAGCAGTTCAATCCTCTTGATTCACGTGGCATCACTTGGATTATATAAAATGATTGAAATGATTGAAATATATTGCTGGGGGAACACAAAAATGTTGGCCCACTTTTAGTACAGCGAACGATCCCATGTTAGCTCATGTCAGGGTGACCCATGCGACCTGCGAACAGTTGATACTGTAGATCTTGATATATACAGAATGTTTTGGTTGGCTAGTGGGATGTCACGGGAATCACTCGGTCTACAAACGCAAGGACGCAGTCTTGACCGTGCCGAAACATGTAGGCCCGACTCAGAAATAGAGCACACACACGTACACACTCCGGCAATGATGATAAAGACATACTGTAGCGCTGAGATCCACAAACATCGCAAGATATCTTAGATATCTGATAATTATCTTGGAATCTTAGGAGACCGTTTTCACCCAAAACGGCTTGTCAGTCCGGTGTCTCCGCCTTGATCCAGCCAGGGTCGAGCGCAAAGCACGTGAAATTCGCTGCGAAAGTTCAAGTACACGACAACCTTGGTGCTTTCAGTGGTGCAACTGCAAGACATGATTTCCATCTTCAAGCTTCAAAGATCCACCATGGCACATCACAACTCTGAAAAATCTACATTCCTGTGAATGGTTCAGTACTTTTTTCCCTTTTTGCCATCTGCCCATCTGTTTCACGACACGCCCAGCAATGCGTTGTGGTAAGCCGCAAGACCTGACCCTTGATCCTCGTCCTCATCCCCCACATCCGCCAGGTGTGGATCAGCATCTACCGCATCTACCGCACTGCGCCGCTGGCGCCGCCGCTGATGCTTCCAGGGCCGTTCCACGGATGGTTCCGCGGCCTCTGCGGCCTCTGCGGCCTCTGCGGCCTCAGGTTGGGAGGCTTCAGCGTCCGCGGGACGCTTCTCGGGGGACGAGGGATCCACTGGTGCTGGCGGAACCGGTGGAACCGGTGGAGGCACCATGGAGGAGGCCATCATGGCGTGGCGTTGCGCCTCAAGCGCCACGCGGGCAGTGCTATTCGTGGAAGGATCGGCTCGTGCAATGCCTGCTAGCTGCTCATTTCGCTGTTGGGACTGCTGCAATAAACCTTGCATCTGAATCAGGACCTGCATGAGCTCCTTGTTCTCCCTCTCTAATCTTTCCATTCGGCTCATGACCATCTGGAAAGCCTCCAGCGTCCTTCCGGACAGGCCGGCCATGGCCTCAGCTGGTGTGAGCTCATGATCAAAGTCCATGGTGGCTTTGGCGTCCTTTGCGGGAGCTGCTTGTTTTCGAGGCACTTGTGGCATGGGTCGATTGATCTGCAGCTGCGGCTTTGTTGCAGCCTTGGGCTTTTTCTGGGCAGGTCTTCCTAGGGTTTTGGACTTAAAGTCCTCAAAGGCCACTAATCTGCCCCAGGGTTGCCGCAAAGCATTCTTTTGCTTTGGATGGACTAGATATCTGTCATGGAGGAAAGTGAAGCACATCCTCAAGTTCTCCTGTTCTCGGAACTGTACAGCGACTGAAACCATGGGTTCTCGTCCAGTATCGCCAGGAATTTTCTTGAAGAAGACTTCAGCCACCTTCACAGCCCCCCAGGACTTCAAGAAACCCATCCAGAAGCTTCCTGGGTACAAACCAATGCTAGCACTCTTGGCTCGAAACTCTGGGTCCGAGATGATCCAAATCTGTGGCAATTCCAGGACCAAGGCATCACAAGCCTCACTCTCTTTCAGGCGGGATGTCAAGGAATTGATCCGCTCCGGATCCAAGTCATTTGATGTTTCCAAGACATCAACAACGGTAGCTGACAAGGACTCTTTTTCATATTTTTCCACCTGCTTCTGCGTCCCCACCTTGAGACCCTCCGGCAACTCGCCATTGATGGCCACGACAACCTCCCTCGCATTGACTGCAGCATCAATGCGATCTCGGCAGTCATCGAATCGGATAAATAGATCCTTGAAACCGAGTGAGTCTCGTAGAATTTTCTCAACCTCCGCAACTGGAATCTTGTATGGATTCACAACTGAAACATCATGAGGGCTCGCCAAGCGAACACGCACCCGGAGTGGGCAGAAAATCGATGGAAATTGACTGCGCTTGGGAAGAACCCACCTGCCTTCTTTGGTAAAGTGACTCTTTTCATCGTAGGTCACCTGTGGCACAATGCATGCCATGTCTGTGCCGTTTTCGGCATCAGCTTCTGTGTTTTCCTCCGCCGGTTCAGCCGCAGTTTCGGCCACTTCAGCAACTGGCTCACTGGGCTGTGCTTTCTCACTCTCATCAGCTTGGGCAGCTTGGGCAGCTTCAGGTGCAGAGGTTGCAGTCACATCAACCGCTGGAGCTGCTTCAGCTCCAGGTTTCTCAGCTTCCGGAGCTTCTGGAGCTTGCGGAGCTTCCGGAGCTTCAGCTGTCTTTTGCGCCGCCTCAGTGGCCTCAGTGTCTGCGGTGTCTTCAGTCACCATCTGCTGCAGCTGCTGAAGCTGCTGCAGCTGAATCTTCAAGGATTCATCCTCATCCTCAGCCTCCATGGCGGCTGGGCCCCAGCTACACTTGGCGTTGGTCAGCTGACAATAACCAAGGACCTGTCAGTGATCTCTGCGAAAAAGTTCTGTATACCAATTTCAAGAACATATCTATCTGCCTGTGGAAGCCAATAGGCAACATACCATTAAGATCATTGAATATAGTGAATGAGTATGCGTGTGGGTAGACCTCCGGAGTACAGACAACCCTGTTCTTGATTCTTATCCTGACACACGCAATCCAGAAGTATCAGAAGTGCTTAAACTGACTGACTGCAGACATGTGCTTATTTATTCCGCTGCTCACATCCCACAAATTACATGTTGAGATTACATCCATGTTTGAGTCTGTTTGCTGAGCACCCATTCCTGTCAAGCGATTGAGCCAGTCGGCAATTGCAGTCAAAACAGCTGTTGCCGGTGTAGCCTGGTGGTTGATCAGTCTCTCCCTGCACAGAGTCCTACTGCTGCAGCGGCTGTTGAGGCGTGACGGCGCAAGAAATGTGGTGACCAAAACCGCAGTCTTGCAGAATCCATGGGAGATCAAGTGGGTACAGATCACAACCCAAGAATATCGTGTAGTTCATATCAAAATGTATCATTGGTAAACAATTGATGCTCATCACATCACATCATATCATCAAACAATCGCGCGAAGCGATTCTGTGTGTGTTCATCTCCCAGTCATAGCACCATAGGTTTTGACCCCATCGCAGCGTCGAGCCACTGGCATCCGTACGTTCAGGCGCCACATTGTCTCATCAGATCTGGTGGCCTCGCTGCCACGGACATCGATAGAATATGCTGCATAGCATACTATATATATAATATATATGATATTATATTATAATATCGTATAACAACATATAACAACATAAAACAATATATGACAACAAAAAAACAACATATAACAACATATAACAACATATAACAGCATATAACAACATATAACAACATATAACAACATATAACAGCATATAACAACAGATAACAACATATAACAACATATAACAACATATAACAACATATAACAACATATAACAACATATAACAGCATATAACAACATATAACAACATATAACAACATATAACAGCATATAACAACAGATAACAACATATAACAACATATAACAATATATAACGACATAAAACACCATATAACAACATAAAACAACATATAACAACACCATAGAACAACATATACCAACATATAACAACATATAACAACATATAACAACATATAGCAGCATAAAACGACATAAAACACCATATAACAACATATAGCAACATATAACAATACATAACGACATAAAACAACATATACCAACATATAACAACATATAACAACATATAACAACATATAACAACATATAACAACATATAACAGCATATAACAACATATAACAACATATAACAACATATAACAACATATAACAGCATAAAACGACATAAAACACCATATAACACCATATAACAACATATAACAACATATAACAACATATAACAGCATATAACAACATATAACAACATATAACAATATATAACGACATAAAACACCATATAACAGGATATAACAACATATAACAACATATAACAACATATAACAACATATAACAACACATAACAACATATAACAACATATAACAACATATAACAGCATAAAACACCATATAACACCATATAACAGCATATAACACCATATAACAGCATATAACAACATATAACAGCATAAAACAACATATAACAGCATAAAACAACATAAAACACCATATAACACCATATAACACCATATAACAACATAAAACAGCATATAACAACATATAACAACATATAACAGCATATAACAGCATATAACAGCATATAACAATATATAACGACATAAATCAACATATAACAACACATAACAACATATAACAACATATAACAACATATAACAGCATATAACAACATATAACAACATATAACAGCATAAAACAACATAAAACACCATATAACACCATATAACAACATATAACAATATATAACGACATAATGCAACATATAACAACACATAAAAACATATAACAACATATAACTATATATAACGACATAAAACAACATATAACAACACATAACAACATATAACAACATATAACAACACATAACAACATATAACAACATATAACAACATATAACAACATATAACAGCATAAAACACCATATAACACCATATAACAGCATATAACACCATATAACAGCATATAACAACATATAACAGCATAAAACAACATATAACAGCATAAAACAACATAAAACACCATATAACACCATATAACAACATATAACAACATATAACAACATATAACAGCATATAACAACATATAACAACATATAACAGCATATAACAGCATATAACAGCATATAACAGCATATAACAGCATATAACAGCATAAAACACCATATAACAACATATAACAACATATAACAACATATACCAACATATAACAACATATAACAACATATAACAACATATAACAACATATAACAACATATAACAACATATAACAGCATAAAACACCATATAACAACATATAACAACATATAACAGCATAAAACACCATATAACAGCATATAACAGCATAAAACAACATATAACAGCATAAAACAACATAAAACACCATATAACACCATATAACAACATATAACAATATATACCGACATAAAACAACAAATAACAACACATAACAACATATAACAACATATAACAACATATAACAACATATAACAACATATAGCAGCATAAAACGACATAAAACACCATATAACAACATATAACAACATATAACAATATATAACGACATAAAACAACATATAACAACACATAACAACATATAACAACATATAACAACACATAACAACATATAACAGCATAAAACGACATAAAACACCATATAACAACATATAACAACACATAACAACATATAACAACATAAAACAACATATAACAACATATAACAACATACAACAACACATAACAACATATAACAACATATAACAACTTATAACATACAAGATCATATATCAGTTTTGCTCCTTTCGGACGGCTCCAAGTACTGTCTATGGGATCATCCCAATCACCTCCGTCTCATTTGGGGGAACATGCCATGTCCACATCCCTTATGGAAATGAACATGTTCATGAAATAAACATA
The DNA here is from genome assembly GCA_947184155.2 of Cladocopium goreaui. Lineage (NCBI taxonomy): Eukaryota > Dinophyceae > Suessiales > Symbiodiniaceae > Cladocopium > Cladocopium goreaui. Next base: position 15,130 of record CAMXCT020006613.1, on the reverse strand, counting down.
ATATATTATAATGAAATATGAATATAGAGATTCAATGTTCATTTAGGTCACTGCGAACTGCACGAAGGTCCCATGAGGCCTTGTCATCATTGCTGGTCATGATGTATCTCATTGACGGCTTCTCGCTGAAACCACCCAAAGAGAGGAAGCGGTAACCACGATCCTTGCCACATGTCGAGCAGAAAGTACATCACCGAGGGAAATAAACAAACAGCGCAATCCTCCTATACTACAGCGCATTTGCAGGTTGAATTATGATGAAGTTGGTAAGGTTGTGACGGCAAAAAACAGCACAAGGGATCAAGAAAATATGTAGCGGTCGCTTCCGGCCAAACAAATACAAAGATCAAAACAAGTTGTTAAAGAAAAAAAACAAAAACAGTAAATAATGGCGGATACTGACTGATACTTTTGATTCCTGAGATTTCCTAAACGCTCAGTGTCACTACTGCTAGCCAGAGTACAAAGTGGCATTTTTCCCCTCGTGTAGGTACATCCATCAGCTTGATCTCACGTCCAGTTTTGGCCTCGCGAACAGCACTGGGACAAGGTGCCAGGGGTTCAAGCAATGTCTACTGTTTAATGCAATGGAATAGAAAGGTAAGTAGTTTTTTGCCCCGGCTTTTGCAGTAACCACAATTTCCGTTGCTCATACATGTATATATACATATATATATAACACTATATAACTATATATATAATATCAATCAATATCACCTGCATTTAGTCACTGACCTCCTCTTACAACGCAGTACTTACATCATTTTTGAAGGTGGACCCTTGGCAGTTGGTTCCTGGCCCCTTTTTCTCCGTTTGGAAATGGCAAGGATTTGGCAAACCAACAGGGCAAATAATTGCCCTAAATCCAAAATGATTTGAACATCAAACTCCAATCAAACTGCATTCACATTGGCATGTATGTATGTATATATATATATTTATATGTGTGGTCGGTGATATTTTATCAGCATGTCAATGAACAAACTGGGTAAATCAAAATTGGATGATGGGAACCTACATCATCATATAATAATACACACATATATATATAGATAGTATCATATATATATAATACAATGATATACCGTATACATAACATAATATTATATATATATATATGAATATGATATGGCAACCATCGCAGGGATTCAACTGTTCAGCACACCATGCAGGCCTGCACAGTGACAGCAGGGCCATGAAGCTTCAAGAAGGTCAACTCCTGTCAGCGACAAAGGCAATCTACCAGCGACAGTCAGCTAGTCATAGGGACCATCACCATCTCGAGGGGATGGGGGGACCACCAAAGACTGGGCCATATATATATACAATATATAAAAACATATGGTATTGTATATGAGGTGTTCTATATGATGATACACTAACTTATAGTAAATATGATGATATATAAATTTTCTGTGGTGATGTATGACCAACTATGGTGATATATGATCAATTATGGTTATGCAAAAAAATATGTATAATATTGATGTATTACTGTATTCATGATGTCCTAAACCCTGGGGGCCAATCATCCCAAATCTGAGGATAGGGCCATGGTGCCTTCATGGTCATGCGATGGAGCCAAGTAATCTCCTTGGCACGACCCCAAATTCCAAGGAGAGGCCGAGCTGCCAACATAAGTAAACTATATATATATTAAATTATAGCATCTCTACAAACTCCACTAACAGCCAAGCAGGGACACATTCCGCCCTACCTGATTTTCCAGCAACTAGGGACAAGGAGAACATGCAACTCCAACCCTTTAACTTTAACTAATACACAAGCAGCTCACTATCCATCATGAACGAGAGCGACCATGGCAAAAACACCATCGCGGGCTTGGCCACACAACCCACACTCTATCACAAGCAAGAGGAGCAAGCACCATGCGCGCATGGAAAAAATACTTCTCCACTGGTCGTTGGGTCTGAATGCCAAACTTCCCATTGAGGTTGTTTAATTGCACGGCATGGCGCGCAAGCTCTTCCAAACTGCTTTGATCCAAGCTCCACTGCTGCATGATAGAAGGCGCTGGACGTGTTCACAATAAACACACCTGGCACTACTGTAGAGTTCCTAAGGTCGGGCTCTACTTCCTTGTCCTTTTCTATGTCTGAATCTAAATTTGCTTCAGATTCTGAAGAGGATGAAGACGAAGAGTCCTCATCATCAGACACCTCAGTTTCTGCATCCGATGCAAGGTCCCTGTCTCTTGACCTGGCAGGTATCAAACCTGACAAGAATCTGCCGTCCAATGGCTCCAGAAGAGCGGCTAAGGCCGTTTCCGCCACAGGATGCTGCGCACCCCAGCTCTGTGGGAACCCAACCACCACGAATAGCTTGCAACACACGCAACTGCGCACGAAGAGCGGGAAGAACATCATCACACGCATATTTGGTTACCATCTTGCTGCCAGAATCAAATGAACGATGGTGGCTCCACAAGCGTCGCTCGTGCACATCCACATCTAATTGCAAACCCCAAGATAGACCTGTTGTTTTCAAGCTGTACAGCGTGTAACTGCTGGCCTGAGCAGAAGGGACTCCACCTACTGATGCCAGGAGACGCCGAAAAGAAAGAACAACAAACAGGCAAGCGTGTTGGAAAGCACTACCTCTCAGGGGAAAGAGAGATGAACAACCACTAGCCCAACCAGGATTGCCACTGGCTGCAAAGCAAATTCAACCAACTCATGAAGCAACATCAGAGTAGAACCCGACAAACCAACATAGCATGCAAGGTGAAGTTTGAGAGAGTGGTGTTCATGCGTGCAAGCCCTCATGAAAACAGCATGTAACCCCCAAAAAGATGATGTTCTTAAAAATAAAACAAGGCCCTACAAATTTGACAATGATTTATGTACAAGATACACTTCTTTCTTTTTGAGGATAACAATGTCATTGGGCCATGTGTTCTTGCCTTTGACTTGGTCATCCACGTTTTCTTTTTGACTATGCTGCGTTGTCTGAAAATGTGGTAGCCCTGATTCCAAAGAATTATCAATGATTGACATTGTCTTCTTTCCCGTTTGGCCATTTTGGGGTATACGGTATACCACATGTTTGGACACACCCACATTGCATAATTGCTTCATTTGGTTCAACTTTGTCAGCGGAACTAAACTCCCAGACCAATCCCATCCCCCTAATATCAAAATCTATCATATACATGTACAATACATTGTCCAAATATGTGATTTCATGTTTCATCCCCTCGTTAATACCGTGGTTTCTGGGATTACCAACAGCCCTTAAAAAAGGGCTTCCAAGCGACACGTCCCAAGGTCCCAAGGTCCCAAGGCTCCCAGAAAGGCACTGTGCTTGAGGACGGTGGTGCCGACGCAGAGTTGCACCAATTCGACTTCCATGTCCAACGCAGCACCTCAAAGCAGGGAGCTTGAAGAAACATCGGCATCAGCACATGATATATCTATGTGTATATATATATGTATATTTATTTATTTATTTATTTATTTATTTATGCATGTAATTAGTATAATGTAATGTAATGTAAAAGTAACGTATGTATATATCGATGTATGTAAATATCGATGTATGTGTGTATGTATGTCTGTATGTCTGTATGTCTGTATGTCTGTATGTCATGTAATGTCATGTACATGTAATGTACATGTAATGTACATGTAATGTACATGTAATGTACATGTAATGTACATGTAATGTACATGTAATGTAAATGTAATGTAAATGTAATGTAAATGTAATGTAAATGTAATGTAAATGTAATGTAAATGTAATATGTATATATATATACACAAATAGTATCTATCTATCTATCTATCTATCTATCCATCTAGCTACAAACATACATACATACATGCATTCATTCATTCATTTATGTCATTCATTCATTACATTGCATTGCATTACATTACATACATTCATTCACTCTTTCTTGCTTAGATTTCATGTCATTTCATTTCATTTCGTTTCATTTCATTTCATTCATTACATTCATTACATTCATTACATTCATTACATTCATTACATTACATTACATTACATTACATAACTTAACTTACATACATACATACATACATAAGTTACATTACAATAATACATACATACATACATACATACATACATCCATACATCCATGCATGCATGCATGCATGCATACATAACATAACATAACATAACATAACACCATATTACATTACATTACATTACATTACCATACATTACCGTACATACATTACATACATTACATTACATTACATTACATTACATTACATTACATTACATTACCATACATTACCATACATTACCATACATTACCATACATACATTACATACATTATACATTACATACATTACATACATGACATCCATTACATACATGACATCCATTACATCCATTACATCCACTACATCCATTACATTCATTACATCCATACATCCATACATCCATACATCCATACATCCATCCATCCATCCATCCATCCATCCATCCATCCATCCATATTGCGTATAATTTATGCTGTTTCTGCTCTCACTTGCCATTCCAAGGCGATTCTGCCTAATTGACTTCTTGTTCTCATTTTTAAAATACCAGTCTGCCATATTTCAGATCCTCATCAGTGAAACGCTGCAAGCACACATAATTTTGTCTCAAAATGGGAACATCAAATGATCACCAGCCAGATAAACCATCAGATTGAACAGAGCACAAGTTTTTCAGACAAACACCAGATTGAACAAGCCCTCAAAAGACACTTCCCATGGTTGGTGGTTTCAACCCCTCTGAAAAATATTAGTCAGTTGGGATGATGATTTGCAATCTATGGAAAAATAAACTTCATGTTCCAAACCACCAACCAGCTTCAAACAAGAGGCGAATTTGTTGCACCAACTTCTGAATCGGAGTCCGTGACCGGGCGTTGCACTCCTGGCGGTTGACAAATCACCAAGGTGCGAATTGGATGCGAAACCAAAGAGCTTTGTCTCAACATGGAGGTTACAACAAATTATGAGGATATGACATGGCGAAAAGATGGGAAAAGGATGAAATACGATGAACATACATGATAAATCATGAAAAGGCATCAATTTTTTGGGGGCACAAACCATCACAAGGTGCCAAGATCCTCGAGCACAACCTCGCCACTGATGCCTGCGTGCAGCAAAAAACTTCTTACCATCTGGGTACTTAACGTAGCGAACTGGAGAATCACCATTTTTGTAATAATAGGGAAATCATGGGAAATCATCATGAAACAATATCAAACAAATATCAAACATCTATAGATTCTATAGCCATAGCTATGTAACCGGGCCATTTTCCATAGCTATGTTTATATAATAACCAGAGGGTATTCCTTTGTGAAAACCAGAGGGCGCCTCGTACGACCAAGTCCACAGATTCCACTCCAGCTTCATCCCACTGGTCCTGAGATATCGTGGTCAGATGTGGTCAGCCAGGTGCAGGCAAAAGAAAAGAATACATAGTATTCATATAGTATTCATATAGTATTCATATAGTATTCATATAGTATTCATATTATAGTATTCATATTAAAGTATTCATATTAAAGTATTCATATTATAGTATTCATATTATAGTATTCATCTAGTATTCATCTAGTATTCATCTAGTATTCATCTAGTATTCATCTAGTATTCATCTAGTATTCATCTAGTATTCATCTAGTATTCATCTAGTATTCATATAGTCTTCATATAGTAATCATATAGTCTTCATATAGTCTTCATATAGTCTTCATATAGTCTTCATATAGTCTTCATATAGTCTTCATATAGTATTCATCTAGTATTCATCTAGTATTCATCTAGTATTCATCTAGTCTTCATCTAGTCTCCATCTAGTATTCATCTAGTATTCATCTAGTAGTCATCTAGTAGTCATCTAGTATTCATCTAGTATTCATCTAGTATTCATCTAGTATTCATCTAGTATTCATCTAGTATTCATCTAGTATTCATCTAGTATTCATCTAGTCTTCATCTAGTCTTCATCTAGTCTTCATCTAGTATTCATCTAGTATTCATCTAGTATTCATCTAGTATTCATCTAGTATTCATCTAGTATTCATCTAGTATTCATCTAGTATTCATCTAGTATTCATCTAGTATTCATCTAGTATTCATCTAGTATTCATCGAGTATTCATCTAGTATTCACCTAGTATTCATCTAGTATTCATCTAGTCTTCATATAGTCTTCATATAGTCTTCATATAGTATTCATCTAGTATTCACCTAGTATTCACCTAGTATTCATCTAGTATCATCTAGTATTCATCTAGTATTCATCTAGTATTCATCTAGTATTCATCTAGTATTCATCTAGTATTCATCTAGTATTCATCTAGTATTCATCTAGTATTCATCTAGTATTCATCTAGTATTCATCTAGTATTCATCTAGTATTCATCTAGTATTCATCTAGTATTCATCTAGTATTCATCTAGTATTCATCTAGTATTCATCTAGTATTCATCTAGTCTTCATCTAGTATTCATCTAGTATTCATCTAGTATTCATCTAGTATTCATATAGTATTCACATAGTATTCACATAGTATTCATATAGTATTCATATAGTATTCATATAGTATTCACATAGTATTCATATAGTATTCATATAGTATTCATATAGTATTCATATAGTATTCATATAGTATTCATATAGAATTCAAATAGAATTCATATAGTATTCATATAGTATTCATATGGTATTCATATAGCATTCATATATCATATAGCTATATGATGCTAATTGATGCCATATGTAGCTATCATGGAAGCCTCACCCAAGTTTGATTGGACGCTAATTGTGTTGGGTTTGACCCAGTCCCATATCACCATTGTCACCGAAAATCTCCTGCAAGGCAGGCTTGGGTCTGCATACCTGGCAGCTGAAAAGCAATTGATAGAGGACCAGTGACTAAAATAACTACTAATGACTACAACAACAAAAAACTTTCTGAGACACATTTTACCAAGTCATGCCACGGCATGTCAAGACAAAGCAAGAAAGAGTCAAGGCTCTTTCATCAAATATATCAAATACAATGATTTCACACATGCAACAACATCCCAGCATTTCAAGCAGTGGATATCAAAAGCAGCCGACTTTGATACAGAAAAAAGTGAAGAGTTGATCATTAACAACAATCATGTGGGGTTTGTCTGCAATAACATGATGCTTAACTTGTACCCCAACAGTTCTCATGGTTGGTTATATTTTTCCCAACCAACGTGGCAATTTGATGCAATTTGCAGGGTCTCTCCCCATGTTTGGACAAACATATGGCCAATGCCATGTTTCCGAAGGCCTTGTCGCGGAGTTGTTGCAACAGCGGTGGGCCTTTCTCAGCTTCTACCTGCGGAGCACCAGCTGCAACATAACTCCGAGCCGAGGCGAACTTTTGCGGGCACACTCGGACTCTTTTGTTAAAACCAATTGTCAACAAAGAGCTCTTCAAACAAAATGAGTATGAGGCTTGTCATCCTTATCTTTTCAAGAAATGCATGGATGTTCAAGCATAACTTCCGCCCATTGACTTTAAAAATACTCGAAAAACAAAGGCTCCATGCCGTCTGAAGACACCCCTGTGCGCACTTCATCAGTTTGCCCTCGTAGCAGGACCTGAACAGCATGAGATGAAAGCTAGTCCACTCGGTCTTTCGCTGCTCACCAAAGGTGGACATTGCGATTGGGTGGGTGGATGCGCAGTAATGCGTATTTTCATAAGAGTAGTATAAGATCGCGAGAGCATATACTTTAAATCTTTAAGAATGCAAAGCATCTACAGAATCTATACAGCCAAGCCTGGTGCATGATGCAGAATCTAACTCACTTGAAATACATATTAACTATGATATTCGAATATTAGTGAAGTCTGTCTGACATACCTGACATAAGACAACATCTGCCTGAGTATACCATGCCCCCACAACTGTGCAGCTGTTAAGAGCGATCTCCTTTTCAGTGCGTCAATCAGAAAGCTCAGATCCATCAGAATCTAGGTGACCAAGCAACACATCAGCCATTTGAGTCGAAGCTGAGCTACATGAGCTGCCGGATCTGCCGGCCGATGGAATGGTTTTCTGCACACGAAATGGTTTCCTCATTGAAAAGGATGGCAGATTTTGCCGCGTTCCTGGTCGTGGGATTCCAGAAGAAGAACCTTGGGAACGTTTCGTTCCACGTGCGCCCTGGCTACCATGGCTACCATGGCTACCATGGCTACCATGGCTGTGGCTACCATGGCTGCTCTGGTAACCAGTTGTGGCATCGGTCGTTGTTCCCGACAGTTCAGCTTCTAAGACCGACATGTAGGCATCCAAGGAGTCTTCACCACGACGCAAAGCAGCTTCCATGGCCTCACGACGCTGTTCCTCAGCCTCCCGGGCACGCAAGCGTTTCTCAAATTCAGAGAAACCTGCATCCCACCAGGATTTTCCACCACGACCTTCAGAATTTTCTGGACCTTCAAAGTCTTCGCCTTCTCCCCAACATCCAGGTGGAGCGGGTCGATCATAGCGACCACCACGTTGGTAGGGTCTTCCAGGATAGTCTTGCCAGTTTGAGCGTGGCCGATCCAGCTCTTGCCTCTGTCCTTCCGGCGCACTCAGGAGATCAAATACCTCAGACAGCTTTTGGAAAGCCATCTTTGCTTCTGGATGTGAACATTTATCTGGATGTACCAGCAAGGCGGCAGTCCGATATGCCCGTCGCAGTACCTTCGTTTCACACGGGGCCTCTGGTAAGCCCAGGCGTGCGAAAGGCGAGGCACCTGGAAGCAAGGCTCGACGGATAGCAGCTGAGACATCTGACAGATCTGACGGCATGGCTGTGCTACATATGCTGCTACTGGAGCTGGGAGCTGGTGGCGTGGGGGGAGTTATAAGCTGAATGTTTAAAGCAGTATTAATATATGTGGATGTTTCTTGATGCTTCTCTTGTCGTTCATAAATCTTTGTGTCAAACTCAGAAACTGATGAGCTGTCAATTTGTTTGGCTTCTCCATATTTCAAACTAAAGTTCATTCTATCCTACCTTTCCTGATCCACACATGTCCAGGTTGGGGACGAGAACAGAGTGGCACAGGCCAGGGAAGCTTCAGTTTGCCATGTTGGTGTTTTAGCATGTTTATCAGTGTAGTTTCAAATTTCCTACAACGCCTATCTCTCTCAACCAGGCATGTTTGAAAACAACTCGAGACCGTCAGGAATCAAATGTTTTGTAAATAGAACAAACTGCAGCTTTTGGGAAAACACATATCATGTTGATATAACATGCCTCGATCGTAAAGGTAGAACAGGAACATGGTATGGGCGCCTCTAAGAGGCCGTGCGTTTTTGAAGTTTTTGAGGTGGGGTGGGGTGTGGGGTGGGGGTGGTGTAATGACGTTCATATCTCTTGCGTGCAAGGTGATGCGACGTGGATGCTACGTTGACGTTACGTTGATCATACTTTGACCAGGAACATGTGAGAGGTCTAGGTACATCATGAAAAGTCATCCTTAGATTCAGCGAGTAGAACTTTGATTGAACTTGGTACTATCTGCCAAAACTGGCTTACAAAACATCCTTCTGAACTTGCAAGGAAACTTTGAAACTGCCACTTCACATCCCATTCCATACCTTGGACTCAACAATGTCAGCTGTCGGCTTTCTGAGCAAATGATACTAGCACTGGCTCAATGTTGAGGAGATCGGCACATTTCTTGATGTTTTGTTTCTGTTCCAGTTCACATGAGAGTGCGGGCTTGCCGCGCAACCCCTCAATAATGTATATAAGTCGCCGTCGCTGCCGCGCCTTCCAAGCAGCATATGCCCTGCATCGCAGTAAAGCACGGCCGGCACCGGAGAACCTGCAGTTGCACCACAACTTCCACAACTTCGACTTAAATCACATAGTGTCTGAAAATGGGGGATACATGGGGATACTTCCTCATGAAGGTTCAAAAAAACAACTATATGCATCTATATGCGAATGTTGGGATCGTAATCTCACCATTTCTTGGTTTGATGTTGAGCCATTTCCAAGCATTGATGTTAGAGCATCGAGGAGACATCTTCAGGGTATCGATTTGTCCAGGATGGAGTGGGAGTCTAAGTCAGAGTCTGGTTCTTCCCAAAATATCCCAAAATGATACGTCAGTGTGTCTCAGTATTTAGAAATTGCTGAGATAGTGCTTCCCCTGATCATTAGTTTGATGCAAAGGACAATTTACAAAACATGCAAAGCTGCACTGAAAAGGAGCAAAGAGGCCTGGCACAAAGGTTGCCAAATTGTCGGGACATCAGCTGCAAGCCTGCAAGGCTGGACCATGCTGGACAATGCTGGACCAACATGCTTCATCCTAGGCCCTTCCCAGGAACCAACCAGTTTGGGATGACTGGTGTGCTTCCAGTAGTTTCGGACAGGTCCAACAGGGTCCAACAGGATTCGAAGAGACCAGAAATTGGGGCGTCCAAGACTACCCTCTGGTTATGTCAAAATAGCTATTGAAAATGGCCATTAATAGTGGATTTTCCCATTAAAAATGGTGATTTTCCATAGCTATGTTAAATTACCAGCGGGTATTGTGAACATGAATAAAACCAATAGTGAGAACACTGACAACAGAAACTCGCAAGTAGTTCTGGGCTGCGATCCTTGTCCCCAGCTACAAAGGACGGCAAGCACGAGAAGTTGTAGAGACATCGAAAACAGCTGCAGCTCGAGTGGCTATGTATGGCTCATATTATCTCGTATATGATGTCATGAGTCATATCGCTGATGCAAATACCTGCAGGTTGCAAAATTGACTGTTAAACTATCTAGGTCTCACAATTGGAACGACGCTAAAATAAAGACACTTTCACAGCATAGCATAGCATATAGCAAGAAGAGACGTCGTGCGCCTGTAATCTGAGAATTAGTCGTAGGATGCCAGAAATAGTCGTGGGATGTTGTAATTAGCCGTTGGAAAAAATGATAAAAAATGTATACATATATAGCAAGATCTGCAACTCAGCCAGCCAGTGATTTTCCTCTCTCGTCTGCCGTAGCTTTCACACGCTGCAAAGCTTCGGCCTCCATTTTTGACAGATTCAAACTATTTATGCAGACTTAAAAGCATATTCACTTTGCGTTACAGTACGTAGTCTAAGTATCACGAATGCAGAGAAGAACCCGTCCAGTCTAGTCCAGAGAGAACTCCAGACTAGAGTGGGTTTAGCAGAGTCTCATCTCAGAGTGGAATATTCGTGTCTATCTATCTACAATGAATGACTCTTCCAGAATCTAAGCACTTCATTATGCTCAAAAGAAACAGGACAATCGGAAAGAACTGATTTGAACTGATGCATTTCTTGTGGGGGAAAGGAACGGCTTGCTGCTTGGCATTCCATTTGTTTCAATTCCCAAATGCCGACCTTGTCCTCGGCAAAGTTCTCCGAGGCAAAGAGCGGATGGAAAATAAACGTCTTCTCCGGACCATCGAATTGTACCTGTCAACTTCACGCTGAAACTGCTGCACCCAAACAACACCTGGCTACAAAGATATGCAAAGAATTGAATAGTTGGCCCGTGGGTTCAAAAATGCTTTCAAAATGTTGTTTCACCCCAAAAAAAATGCACTTGTGTATAAGTGCAAACTAAGACACTTATTGCTTCCTAATGCTGAAAAATCTACTGCGGGAGTCTGCAGCAATCTTGATGCCAGGATTCTAAACTGATCTTGGAAGTCCAAGGATTACATTGCTTTGTTCGGAAATTGGATGTACCCAGAAATGGCATTAAATAAGCAGTGTTCAAGAGCCTCTGTCGTTCCATTCTCCTGGTTGGTTAATAGTGATTCCCATAGTGGACAATTAATGACATTGCACAATATATGCACAATATATATTATATATAATACACACACGATTATATATGTATATATGTATATATGTATATATGTATATATGTATATATGTATATATGTATATATGTATATATGTATATATGTATATATGTATATATGTATATATGTATATATGTATATATGTATATGTATTTATGTATATATGTATATATGTATATATGTATATATGTATATATGTATATATGTATATATGTATATATGTATATATGCATATATGCATATATGCATATATGTATATATGGATATATGTATATATGTATATATGTATATATGTATATATGTATATATGTATATATGTATATATGTATATATGTATTTATGTATTTATGTATATATGTATATATGTATATATGTAATATTATATATGTGTATATATGTATATATGTAAATATGTATATATGTATATATGTATATATGTATATATGTATATATGTATATATGTATATATGTATATATGTATATATGTATATATGTATATATGCATATATGCATATATGTATATATGTATATATGTATATATGTAATATTATATATGTGTATATGTATATATATGTATATATATATGTAATATGTCGGGTGGTATATCCTTCTATAATCATGAACCAACGGCAGTTTGGAACATTGCTTGAATGGCACTTTCAAGGTGGAAAATGTGGATGAACCAGATGTGCAATGGCCAAAACATATGGTATATGGGATATGGTAATCCTCATATCATTCGGAAATCTGTATATTTGAAATAAGAAGCACTAGTTTGCATTAGCTACTAATTGGAAAATTACCATTCCCTGCTATATTGATTTGATAGCCCCATCGATGTACACTGACCCCACCATTTATGGCTTGGACTGTAAATATAAAATCATATAAAATCACAGCTAGTTATAGATGATGAATCCCATATTTTCATCCCATTGATATCCCATGATCTCCCCATTTCCCAAGAATCTCGTGCCACGGCCTCCCGAAGGCGATTCGTTTGCAGGCTGCGTAGGGGGAAAATGCAGAGCCGGGACACGGGGTCCACGGGGTCGGCGGCGTGTTGCAACCGTCCCTGTGGTCCCTGTGGTCCCTGTGGCCTGATGCATCTGCAGGGGTAACGGGTGAAAAGAATGGAAGTTGTATATAAATTATATAATAATGTTGTATAGTTGTATATAACCATGGGATTTCAAATGATTTCAAACTTCATGACTTGGGATGTGGGGCCCGTAGAACTATGATGAACTATGGTTACACCACTTTATTTTTTTGGAACTGCACCCCCAAGTCGCTAAAATCGCCATGTGAAACATCGGCAATGGGCCATGGGGATATGTTTTTTTTTTCGGGAAAGTGGTCATTCACTTCAAAACATCAAATAGCTTTGAAATTGTTCATTAGGAATATGATCCCTATATTTCAAAGCTATTAAGTGATATATTTTAATAATGGAATATGATATAGTAATAGCTTTATCAGGAATATGATCATATATGATCATTAAGTGGATTCGGGGTATACATGCAATGTATACTTCCTATTTTTTGGCTAACCCGTGGGACGTCCGGCGACTTCCCGTCTGCCATGCTAGAAACCCCCCAGTGATAGCAGTTGATTCAATGGATCATCAAACTGGATTGTTGGTACTATATAACTATCCCCATTTAAGTCATATTTCCTGTGAAAGAACAGTCCCATCAGTCCATATCAGTCCCCCCTGACTTTCTGCTGATCCCATCGGACGCTGGGCCTTGGCTCAAGCTCGCCTGCCTCCACCAAAAGACGCACCAACGCGGACTGTTCCTGCACCATTGCTGGGTGAGCTCTTTTATCATCTTTTATTGTGGGCTCATGGCAGTTCCTATAATCATGCGCGTCAGAATCCCCAATAAACGTCAATAAACTATACAGGGAGGACTTGGGGCCAGCATGAATAGTCTGAATAGTCAAGAACCTCCAATAACTGATCAACAAGATTTGGATCACTGCTCAGGTGAGGATCACATGACACACAGTTTGAGTATCTGGCAGATGTTTTGTTTTTCCAAATCTTCATTTAACTTGGATGTTGTGCAGAGATGCGCAGAGATGTGCAGGGATACCAACTAGGCAATACAGCCATCACTTTGTAGGTGCAGAAAGAATGCCTTGTGGCAAGTTTAACATAGCTAATTATCGGTCCCATTTACAGATTTTTTTCTCATTAAACAAGGTGATTTTCCATAGGACAAAGGTTTGTTATAGGTTTGTTAAACTGTTAAACTACCAGAGGGTACAACACTGCTTCGAGTTGGAATTAGTACGAGCAGTGAACCTCTCAGTAGCCTGACATCCCTGGATGATAAAACAATCACCCCAGCAGCCAACAATTTACCACGATGATCCACAAGGTGTGTCATTATCATGTCCAGTGACTCAAGTTGTGCACTATGCTGAAGCTGGTCACTTGAAACACTACATTTCCAATATTTCCTCTATAGCAAACCAACTCACAGAGGCCTAGGTTCCTTGCTGGCTTCATCTTTCAGATGTTGTCCAGTTTCACACGTATCATCATTGGATAGGAGCGTCCAGCAAAGTTGCTCCCATGGTGTTCGGGGTTGACATCGCTTGATATGTATATATAAATATATATATATACATATTATGTATGTCATGATGAAATATAGGTTATATCATAATAGTATCTGTAGTAATTAGTAATAACGACAATAAGTCTAGTATGTGGTCCATTAAAAAAATATCTGCATAATTTAAATGATATTATATTATGATACGATATGTATCTCTTATCTGCATCCAAGTGTCATAGTAAGCCTTGCAATGATGCCGTCGCGAAAGATTTCCCTCCCAAAGCAGTCTCAAAAGGGTCTGGCACCAAAATGTCCTGCATTGCCAGCTCTCACAATGACTTTGCAGAAGATCCTAGATACTAATTTCGGTTTGTTTGAACATAGGGAATACAGCACTACAGTGCCTAAAAATTGCTATTTGAAAGAGAAAAATATGATAAACCACTGGATTTTGGCGTCCAAGTTTTAGATATTCCATTTACATAGCCAAAATGTACAGAAACGTTCATTCTCGATCTTCTTCCGCTATAAGTCTACCATCTGTTTGCCATTTGTCTAGTCAAGACGATACCTTTCCAAGATGCCCCATCAAAATGTGTCGAAGACCTGCCGCTGACCTCCCGCTGTGCCTGCGAAAGATCATCACGCCACAGTTCAAGCGACACTCTGCG
>CAMXCT020006612.1:185000-383281 GCA_947184155.2 Cladocopium goreaui | reverse complement strand
TTTAAGAATATAGTACAATTGTTGATGGGTAGCAGCAAAAACCCAATGCAAAGCCCTGCCACTCGAAGTGCAGGAAAGCGCCAACTGCGAAGCAACCCTTTTGGCTCGGGGCTGCACGACATGTAGCCAGGTTGGCTAGACCCTAGGGATATCCCTCCCTAGAAATGGGGATGTTGGGCCGATAGGGCCACAAAATAGGAAAATGATGTTCCACACCCAAATTGTGTGGCACACAATTCACACGGGTGAAAAGAGGAAAGTTTAAATGGCAAAAACGCATCTACCGCAATCTGCTTGATGTCGAGCCAGTCGGTGCTTGATTGTCTGGGTAGCGTCCCAGCTGGTCCAGGCATTGGGTGCACCATGTGCGGCCAAAGATTTGGCCATTGGTTCGATTGCGCAGGCACTGGTAGCTTGCGTGCCAAGCTCGGCCTTCAGCAGTGAAGTAAATCTCCTGCTGTCCAGCCTCAATGATCGTCCGGCGTCGATCATGGTTGTAGTCCCGCAGGATGGTCTGGATGTTCGTGTAGGCCTCGTCAGTCTCGGCCAAACGATTTTCAGTTTCGGTCAGCATCTCCTCCAGACGGATGTTCTTGGCCAGGAGCTCATTGAGATCGTCGACCAGCGGGTCGCGATCTGTCTGTGTCGCCTGCTCTGCAGTCTCCAGGGTGTTCACCTCTTTGAGGGTAATAACCTTCCAGAGAGCATGCAAAGCTGTCATCAAACGACGCGGCCATGTCGTCAGACATCGGCATGTCGTCGCAGCTCCAATCATCACGAGGAAGCCGATGACAATGGCGATGATCGTGGTGTAGAGCTCGTACTCGGAGTGCTCATCGTTCAGGGTGTAGGTGATGTTGGTCTCATTCATCTGCATGTTGATCTCGTCAATCTCATAGTCCAGGGCTGCAGCGGCAGTAGTGCAGAAAGCTGCAAACATTGCCGTGGTGGTTGTGCTGGATGGTTTCTTCAGAGCGTATCGCTCCGTTCCTTTCTTTCGCTCCCATGGGGTTTTCTTCTTTGCGGCCACAAAGTCTTCATCACTTCGTAGGCGAGTCAAATGGCTCCTCATCCTGTCAGCCAGCAACTGGGCGGCTGATGATTTTGTTAGGCCGTCAGCATATTGAAGTTCGGAGCTAACCCAAAGTGTAGAGGCACCGCAGCAAAGTAGTTTGTCTTGGGAGACCAAAACCTCAATGGCAGTGCGCTTGTCAGCACTGCTTCCTGTTTGGATCTCATCTCCGACCAGCAGGTCATACAGCGCCTTGGCATCAACAACCAACTTTGGAGAGTTGGCACATTGGGCGGTCTTGATGTCGTCCAGGGGCAGCCAAGGTTCCCATAGAAGTCGCCAAAACGTAGAGGCAAACAAAAGCGCATCGGCAGCGTCGGATGCTGCCTGGCTCTCTGCTGCAAGTGTGCTTCTCGCCACTCGCGCCAGCTTCCAGCTCCTCCAGTCGATGATGTTGTAGTGTCCTTCTCCACCTTTGGTGACATCTGGTGGGTCATCGCCACCATGTACCCTCCTTGACTGGAGAGGTCATCACGCGATGCAAATGATGCATCAGAGTAGGCAATGAAGGTGATCTCCTCCTTGGGCCCAAGATGTCGAAATTCCAAGCCAACGTCGTTGTTCTGCTTGGCAAACTTCAGGCACTTGTTGGCAGCGTCCAAGGTGGATGTAGTCCCCTTGGATACCTGACCCGCAAGGGTAGATACCATACACTGCAGGTGTGGGCTGGTCTGTGTTGCCGGCCACTGTAGGGCTCCAATCAAGCCCCTCAAGGAAGTCTTTTCGCGGTCCGTGACTTCATCGTTGGACCCATGTCGTTCCTTGGGGTAGGTGATCGGCTTCTGCTTGTTCAGGTACTTCTCATGGTGGATCTTCCAATGATCCTGCCCGACCTTGGTGATCTGGGCACCACAGTATTCCAGCTCCTCCTTGTCGTTGGAGGTGATCCATTCTCTGAAGTTGAAGATGCCCTTCAGGTTCTGCAAGAGGACGGTGGTGTGCTCGTCATTCTCATAGTAGCATCCAAAGATGTCGTCCACGTGCGTGCCAAAGAGGGCGATCAATCTTGGTGCTTCAGCGCCTTCAGGTGGAGGTGGATGAACTTGTCGATCAAAGGCCAAGAAGAGGCAGGCATCAAGGGGATGTTGAACGATCGATCCCTTGCCCATGTTGAGGATTCTGGTTGTTGCCTCTTCATACCAAGCTCTTGGAGCATCGCAAAAGGCCATACATTGGCTTGATCAATTTCATAAGTTTTCCATGGCCAGGGGCCAATCCAAGTAGTTCTTCTCCATCTCGAGGGATTTTCACCCAGATGTTGCGGTTGGACTCAGGCTTGAAGTTCTTGCCTTGTAAGAAGGCTGTGGAGATGTCGCTAGTGAAGATGGTCATGCCCTGCATCGTGGCAACGCTCATGATGTAGTTCCTTGACAACCTCGTCAGTGTTGGTGACGTAGTGGATAGGTTGCCCAGGTGAGCGTCAGGATCTCGAAATCCTTGTGCCACAAGTCTGGCTTTGGCTCTTGGGGTTCCGTCCTCATGTTTCTTCCAGGTCAGGATGAACCTTGCCTTCAGCACTCGATCTGCTGGGGCATTGGCTGCATCATCGAAGAGCCAAACCTGATTTTCAAAGAAGCTCTCAAGCTCCTTCTTCTTTGCCTCCATGAAGGAAAGGCGATCGGCCAGAGACATTGTCCTCTCTGACAGAGGGGCATTGCTGTTGGGCTTGGTCTCGTTGTAGTACATGGTCTCCTTGCCCTCGCTCTTTTCCATGAAGATGCGCTTGGCATCTTTTCTCCAATATGTGCAGATCTTGAACCGTGTGTAGCCGGTCCACCAGTCACTGCAGAGCTTCTTGTTCTTGGAAGGTCTGCTCCATTTGTCACGCACCAGTTGGGTGCCCATCTTGGTGTAGCGGTCCTTCATGAGGTAGTGCAGGGGCAAAGGACAAGTGTCCTCTTCAGGCTTGTAGTCGCTGTTGCGTGGCAGGTAGTGCTTGCGGGTGATGTAGTTGCCCTCATCCATGGCGATCATGCCTTTCTCGAGGATCCATCCGGCAGGAAGTCCAGTCTCCTTCACGATGTCAATGTCCAGGGTGGCATTGATGTTGTCGTCGGTTGAAAGTGGCTTCCCAGAGTATGGTGTTTCTCTGGGTTCTGCAGGTCGTTGAAGTCCATAGGATGGCTGTTTTGGCTTGAAGAGCAAAGTCTCTTGCCTCTCAGTTCTCGCACGCCGTTGGGCAAAGGTCTCACCACCTGTTGGAGGTTGATAAAGTTGTTGTTGTTCAGGTGGCATTTGAAAGTTGGGGTCGTTGGCCAGTGAAGGATCCATAGTCACCGAAGCAACAGTTGGTTCTTCGGCTGGTTCAGTTTCCAGTCGGCTCAGTGGTGATGTCATTGAAGGTGGGATTTCAGGTTGGGCGTTTTCTTCAGGTAGTGGATGTAGTCCATGGGATCTGGTGCCACCAGTCATGGTGTCATCGGGGCTTGTAGTAGAGGTAGGGTGGCTCCCAGGTTCTTGTTCAGATTCTTCAGGTTGATGTGGTTCTCCATGATGTTGGTCATCATCAGAATGTTGATCATCTTCAGGAAGTGGAGTGCCAGGGCTGTACTCGTTGTCGGAGAGGCCGTTCGTGTTGATGAAGAAGGTAGTGGTGCCTGTCCAAACGTAGTGCAGCTCTCTGTTGCCGTTTGGCAATCTCCATTCATCTCTGATTCTGATGTGCTCTGGATTGGGGCTTCCACGTCGGATGTCGGTGGCCCTTTCCGGCAGGAAGAGATGTACTGGTACATCTACAGTGATCTCGGGCACGTAGAGCTTGCGTCCTGGGTTGCTGTGGATGCGAGTCCACATGCGACCATCATCAGAAACTTGCCATCGATCTGGTGGAAGTTGATCTCCAGGAAAGTGGCTCATCGTCTGGTCGATGTCATCCTCCTCCTCATCCGTCGCAACTTCTTCACGTCGTCGTTTGTTGCTCTTGCCCAAGTCAATGTACTGTGTCACTCCTCTCTGTCGGATGTTGGCCAAAGCTTGCTTGGCTGTATCCAGTGGATCCCTTGATTTCTCTGTCGTGTCCTGGATGGGCGTGGCAGGCTTGATGTGCTCAGGCGCTGCTCGAAGAAGAACAGTTCCATGCCCAATCCAGTAGGTGTCGGTGTGAGGCCCATGTTGTCCAGGTTCTCGCATGATGACAGTGGCAGGTCCTCGCCACTTGAGCTTCCTTGAGGATCCAGCCGGGGTGTCACGCCAGTAGTAGCAAAGGTCACCGGGCTGAAGCAGTATAGGTTGTCCCATGTACTTTCGCAGCAGTGCTCGTCGAAGTCGATGATCTGTGTCGGCTTCGATCATGGCCTTCGAAGCTTCTTGTCGGAGTCGAAGTTGTTCCATGAACTTCTCAGAGGGGTTGAGATGTGCTGGATTGTACAATGAGGACTCCTCAGAAAGCAGGCCAGGCACATGTGGTGTGTAGCCCAGCACCCAGTGCAGTGGTGAGAATCCTTTTGGACATTGGGTGTCCGATTCAGCTGCGGCACGATGTAGTTCAAGGCAATGATGAGGCCGTCCTTGTCATCGGCCACACCAGGGTTCGCCTCCAAGAAGATGCTGATGGCTCTTCTGGTGACTTGGTGACGTCGTTCCAAGATCGCCAACCTGGTGTGGGACTGGCCAGGGCTGATCACCAGCTGAATGCCTTGCTCAGTGGCCCATTCTCGCAGGGCATCTGATGACCAAGCTCGATGCTCATCGACCTGGAGGGTTTTCATAGGACCAAAGAAACTGATCCAGGCAGCTTCAATCTGCTTGATTTACTCCTCGGTGGTCTCAGCCTTGATGTGTCTCGCAGCCAAAAGTCTGGTTGCCGCATCTGACATCATGAGGACGGGCTGCTTGTGCTTCATGTTGGGCACCTTGATCCAAAGTGTGTCTGCTTGGACACGCTCGTTGAAGCTGCTGTTCTTGGGCATGCTGGAGACAGGTGCTCCAGTAGGTCTCTTGTGCAAATCGCACAAGCCACACTCATGTTCTTGGGCAGCTTGTAGTAGAGCTTGACTCACATTCTTGGTCTTCAGAAGTCGTAGTAGCTCTTGATTGGAAGGGTGTCCAAGGTTTCTGTGCAACCTTGTGATTGTCCTCTTGGCAGCTTGTCGATCATCATCTTGCAGTCGTGTCAGGTGAGGTTCAGGAGGTTCTTCAGGAGAATCAGGCCAGACGTCAGAGGCATTCTCGAAGTCCATGGGGGCCTCGTTGTCCTCATCGCCGGCATAGATCTCTTCAGTGATGTAGTTGGCTCGTGAGGGCTCCTGAGTGACGAAGATGTTGATGATCGACTGGCTGATCATGCTGCAGAAAATGCCTTGGTAGACACCGGAAGCTTCTGCTCGATTGCCAACTCCAGGAGAGCTTCCTTCAATTGGAAAGTGGTAGTGATCTCCAGGGCAAAGACGTGCAAGTTCCATGGCCATGCCCTCGTCGGTGCATTGAAGTCGTGTTGGCTTCTTGATGTACTGGTCTTGGCCATGTTCATCAGGTAGGGTGACTTCGAACTGGCATTGGTATTGCATTGATGTCCAGGAAGATCATGAAGAGTCCTGGTCTTCCAGCTCATGGCATATCGAGGTTGTTCCAGTGCAGCATGTCTGCCCTCTCGTCGCTGCTTCAATTAGCTTCTGCGGCACATTTTCAAGCGTACCTTCTCCTGGTAGTCCCGTTGAAGGGCATGTCGTCGCTCTTCAGTCAAAGTGTTGAGATTCTGCAGCCGTGACCATTCGGTGCATTTGGGACTGTACCAGATGAAGTCCGGGCAGGTCTTGTCCTGAAGTTCCAGGAATTCACGTCGATGTTGGGCAATGTCAAAATCCCATCCAGAGTTGTAGTCAAAGTTGGCTACCTCCCATCCTTGAGACTCCATGACAGCTGAGAGGTTGGCGCTGCCACTGTAGACCTCCCAGAAGATGCGCTTGCCCGTCTGGTGTGCAAACAGCACTTGCTCCATTGTCTCACGTCTCTTCTTGTTGAAGCTGTTGAACTCCATGTGCATGGTCTTGATGATCCTCGTAGTGATGGGGCGTCGAACTGCAGAAGGATCATCTTCGGCAGCAGGGTCATAGGTCTCTTCAAAGTCGGAGGTGTCGTCGTCCTTGTTGTCATCCTCTAGGAAGGCAGTCTCTGGTGGGCTCCGTTTTGTCATCGTCAGGTAGCCGTGGATGGAGATGTAGTCGTCCAAGTCCTCGTAGTTGGTGATGGCTGCACAAGTGTCCGTGGTGACGTAGTCAAAGGTGATGTTCTGGCCCAGGGGGTCGTCGGCGACTCCATTGTCCAGGCAGAGCAGGTACTCACCCTTTTCTCCCATGTCAGCAGCTTTCCAATCACCATCTTGGATGGATACTTGGTTGGAGTTGTCTTGATGTTCAAGGCTTGGAGGATTGGTCGGCCGATCAGCAAAGGCGTGTTGCCCTCAATGAAAGTCTCAATGTATCCGGCCTGACCTTCAATGTAGACTGGAAGTCTGACTGACCAGTCTGCATGCCTGTTGGCATCTCCTCCAAATCCAAACACCTTGTTGGTGGCAGCGAAGAGGAATCTTTCCACTGGGACTCCACGTGCCTTCATGTGATCAATGATGCGCATCAAGACATCATGTCCGCACACCACTGATGAGGCACCACCATCTTGGATGCCGTAGAGGCCTTCAGAGCTCAGCAGTGGAAGTCCGGCAGGAACATGTTTGGCAAGGTCGCGGACCATCATGGCAGAGTCCGTCTTGGCCTTCTTCGTAGGTGATGACGTAGTCGATGGTGAAAGGCTCGTCCTTGTTGGAGAGGCTGTGCAGTTGGCAGCCCAATGGCCAACTTGTCCACATCGTAGACATCGATTTGCATTGGCCCTCGATGCAGCTGATCCCTTCTGAGGAGGGTTGGACTGTCGGTAAGAAGGCTTTCCTTTTATCTTCCCACGTCCTTTTCCTCGGCCCTTGGGTGGCTTTGGAGACTGTGAGCTCGCCGCCATTGATGAGCCAGAGTCTGCAAGTGACACAGCTGGAAAGTAGCCTCTGGCAGCCTTCAGTTGTGCGAAGTGTCTCCTCGCATCCAAGTAGGCTGCATAGGCCTCTTCCAAAGTGCCATCATCGCCAAGGCCTTCGTCAGGGAACTCTGTGTCCTCATAGTCGTTGGCTCCATAGGTGTCCTCCGTAGTCGCCTTCATCCCATTGCTGGTAGGCGTAGTCGTCGTTGTAGGGCTCCTCCATGTCGTAGCCCTCTTCCACCATGTAGCCGTAGTTCTTGTTGGACCATCGTCCATAGGTCTTGCCTTTCCACCTCGTGGACTGGCTGTCCAGGCTTCGGCTCTTGTAGTCCTGCCCCAAAAGGAAGAACATAGCCTCAACCACCTTGTCATAGGAGAGCTTGGGGCACTGGCTTTGAATCAGCTGCTTCTGCTCACTTGAAAGTCCTGAGCGGCGAAGCAAGATCCAGCCACTCACCCTGTCGCTGATCTGCACCCCATGCTTTTCCACTTCATGTAGAGCTTCTCGATGATCTGCAACGTAGGCCAAGAGCGTCTGGTCGGGCTTCCGGTTCAAGCCATAGAAGAAGCGCTCAAAAGCTCGAGGCATCTCCACGTCCTCGTTGTAGCGGAACGTGGCGTCCAGCTCGGCCTGGATCAAATCGAAGTCTCCGTCCTCCTTGGCCAGGATGGTTTCCACCTTCGGCTCAAGTTGTCGCCATGCCACTCCGTGGAGCGAGGTCAAGACGTTCAGCACGGCCTCCTTCGATTTTGTTCTGCAACTCCAGCTTGCGCCTGTAGAGATTGATCCGTTGTCGCCACTCCCTATAGTCCTGAGGTCGATTCGTGAAGACAGGGATGTAGGTGTCCTTCTGCATCTCCATGCCAGTCGTGCTCGAAACAGTCGTTGGGCCATCAGTTGCCGGTGGCATACTGGTCGTCCAGGCCGTTGACAAAGTCCAGGAAATCACGGCAAGGGATGTCGAAGTCCAGGTCGAATTCGTAGAGCAGGTTGTAGTGCAAGACCAGGTGAGGTTATAGTCAGTGATGTAGGGAGAGTTGCGCAGGGAATGGATGTAGGTGAAGTTGTAGGTGTCCTTGGGCTCGATGTAGGGTTGTAGTAGAGCTCTGGAGGACTGAGCTCGGCTGCCAATGTTGATGGGTAGCAGCAAAAACCCAATGCACAGCCCTGCCACTCGAAGTGCAGGAAAGCGCCAAGTGCGAAGCAACCCTTTTGGCTCGGGGCTGCACGACATGTAGCCAGGTTGGCTAGACCCTAGGGATATCCCTCCCTAGAAATGGGGATGTTGGGCCGATAGGGCCACAAAATAGGAAAATGATGTTCCACACCCAAATTGTGTGGCACACAATTCACAACAATATAATATATACGTATATATATATAAATATATATATATAAATATATATATATACACACATACATATATATATATATAATAATATACATATATATATATACACATACAATGTGTGTATATGTATACATGTTCATACTATACTAACCTTTGAGACCCGGACCCGCTTGTTTCTCTCTTTCTTGATTATGGTGGTGCTTCCTTATTTCTCGCCCTGGTTGTGCTCGGTCTGGCAATGGTACCGGGTCTCGTTGCTGCATGAGGCCACTCGACACCTCTGCAGATCCTGCGGTTTGGATGATGACAGAAGGTGGAGAAGTCTTGCCGTACACCACGTCAGAGAACGTCACAAGATTTTTCTTTCATGACGTACAGATACGTACAGTTGAAACGGAATTTCATGCATCTGCTATCCAGCTCCCCAAACAATGCGCTATTTCTATCTACATCATTTTTTGTGGGCTCACGCATCAGCAGAATGTCCAGTCTATTCTGTTGTTCGATTGAACGCATTGCATGCAGGTTCCAATTTTACGCTTTCACGGCCATATTGGAATTGTGGATCAAAGGCGTGCTCCCAGAGTGGTTTCTGCGAGGTTTCTTTCTGATGCTGTCCCGACTTCAAAACTAGATTTGTACCTAACAGGCGCTCCTGACATCTCCTGACATACTGTCATCCTCCAAACGATGTCTCCTTCAAATTCGTTAACTACGGAGCTTCGTATCCGAGAGTAAGAACACACTGTCTAGACAAAGTAGAACCATCTCACAACTAGACATCCATCCTCTCGATTCCCGGAGATCGGGACGTTGCTTTTAGATTTGGATGATTTGGGTAAGTGTGACCAGATATGGGCTTTTGGGCCCATTGATTTCGCTGCCAGGTAGTTGAAGCTGGCCTGGGTCAAGACTGGTTTTTCTGCAGTCGGGGTGCCTGTTTCACAATGGCTTTTCATTGGCTAAATCGAAACCATCATATTACACGAGAACTCTTCGGCAATCTAGCATTCATATATTTCATAGTGCCAATTGTGCTACTTTTCTCCACGTGCTTGCATCCAACCTTCACTGGTGAATCTTGTCAGTCGCAAGACCTGCGCCTAAATGTTCTGCGTTGATGGATGGTGGATGTTTGCCCCTACGAATTTGCCTTTTTACACCATTTTTGACTCTGATGCAGGTTTGTCTGAAAATGGTTTTCATGTTCTGAAATTGCGTCAAATTGCCATTTCAAAACAGAAAATGACGATAAACCATGGAGATAATTACACCTTTTTTCAGTCACACCCATATCTCATACTGCTGAGGTGGCTCTGATGGAACGATTCGCGTTGTGGATCAAAGCACAGGGCGGCTTGTGTATGCTGCAGGAGAGCCCAAGATCAAAGAAAAGGCTGTGTACCATCAAGTTACAACACGTTACATTTTTTGAAGTCTGAAGTATGTCTTTCTTGACATATCCAAGAGCCACAGGATAGTTTGGACCGGCACTTCCAAGTTTCCACAACACTGTTTTGATGTGCATTGTCTATTGTGGTTTCTTGGATCGCTGCTTTTCCTGTGCCTCTGTGCAAATTGAGGTTGCTTCAGTGTCTGGTGTCAAGCTCAATGGTGAAGCATCATGAAGAATCATGAAGCATTTTATGAATCCTAAACACACCAAATAATCCATCAATGGTGTCAATGCAATGATATACAATACAATGTAAAAACAACATAAGCCTTGATGCTGAGGCAACTCAACCAGCGTACTGGGAATGTCTGGACCTGACAATCAGCTGGTGGACGCCTGCAACGGCCCATTAAACGTGGACAGCATGGACAGCACGGACATACTGAGGCCAAGTCAAAAGGAGTTGCTGGTGCTTGATGGACAGGAGGCACCAATGGTATCGGTAGATTTGGTGACGTCCGATTTGCCTCACCAGATTCCGCATGATGCAATTCTGAAGACTTTCACTTTCCGGCCAGTGACCATGCAAGTTACTTCTTCACGCTCAAAGTTCCTAGAAAATGCTGCACTTATGTCTAGGAAACCATTTGCCGGGCCAGTCTTTAAGAAGGAACTCATGAAGTTTGGTATAACGGGTCCTGTGCCATGCAACTTTGAAAGCCGTGCAAGGTGTTTCTGTGGCAGCTTGGCGAGAAAGCCAGCAAGGCCTGGACGGGGTCAGCGATGCAGTTGAGAGACACTCACACCATGATATGCTATACGAATCCATATGAATCCATACTATACGATACCCATATGCATAATATGAATTGCACTTTTACATACCAGGACCATACATGTAACCTGTACAGTATTATAATATATATACATATATATATATATAATAATTTAATTATATATGTATATACACATACGACACACACACACATATTTATAAGTTGCAGAGGACTTATTGAGATGATGCAACACTTTGTTAGCAGCAGACATTTTTGAAGTTCTCACCGGAAGCCTCCAGAACAGCCACACTGCAACGACCTGAAGACAGCAAGATCTTCAGCTCTGACTGATCACTTTCCAAATAGAGAAGCAAGAAACAAAGCACAAAGCAGCAGATTGAGTTCCTTGCAGATCAGGGTTCTAAAAAACAAATCGAACATGTATGACATTCAAGTCGTTGAAGAAGCAAACCTGGGCCAACAGGCATCCCGGGTATGCCAAGACAGGGGATCGACTGCCAAAGAGCTGCCAGGAGACACCACCCCCGCTTCCACAACTTGAATGTCGACTGCAGGGTGCCCCAGAGGGTTTTCCATTTTTTCATATTTTTTCTAATCATGTCAGCATATGGCAACAAAGGTCAAAAGCAACCTCTTGTAGTATCTTGTAGTATTCGTTCTGCAGCTAGCAAGGACCATGCATTGGGCTCGGGCTAAGAGATTATGCACCAGGTCATAGTTGTTGAGGAAATTGACAGATGGGGTCAAGGAAAAGCAATTACCGCAAGAAATGAGTTGGGTATTTGAAGTGGGAACTCAGCAGTGTCATGGTATTTCATGGTATTTCTCACTACTTCTTCACAGCATTGGGTCAGTGCAAGCGATTTTTGCCCCTTGTTTCCCCAAGGCTATCTGACAAGTTCGTCTCGGAGGTTGTGCCCGGCAGGCAGATCTTGGCACCATTTCTGGGCTCCATGCGGGCACCGTGTTTTGTGTTTTTCCATTGCTCCATTTTAGTGCTTCGCAATACGAATCACAATAGATGATTTATAGATGATTCCCTCCATTTATAGATGATCATTATATCATAATAAATACTATCATATATTTGAATCGCTCAGCTCAGGCGTTTGTCCAAGGACGAGGCCAGCTGCGATTTGCCCAGCGATCTGAACTTCCTGAGGCAGGGATGAGAATGTGGTTCTACCATGTTTTACCATGTTTTACCAGAATTCTCAAGCACAAACACCAAGCCTGATGGAAAATCCAAGCTGCAGACTACTACCGGACCCGAGATGACCCGAGCAACGCAATATGGATTCATGGATTCAACAGAGACACATGATGGCCAAGGGCCCTGCGTATCTGGAGCATGAATGGACGCCACGCAATATGCCAACGTTCAGTCTGTTGCAGAAGAAACTTGCTATGAAAAAGGCGAGACAAGTATCTTCCAGCCGCCACCTATCCGGCATCTGCCTCAGTCGCAAACGCATGGATTTGTTCACCGCCATTTCAAGCAAGGATCTTTGGATATCTGTGGGGGTGCACAGGGTTGGTCCTTTATCCAGCTATATCCAGCTTCAGGATGAGGGCCTGCACTAACGCCTGCGTTCTGTTTTACATTGTTTTACATTGTACATAGTCTGTTGGTTGCTCACTCTTGAAATGCTGAACTTCATTGGCTGAGTTCCTTACACCTGTTGGGCTACAGCAGCTGCAAGTGCGTCGGAGACAGCAGATCCAGATTCCCAGATGCTGTTGCTTTATGTTGCTGCAGTATTTGCTGTGGTGGTGCCGCAAACTTTCACCTAGATGATGTCAAAATATGTCAAATGAGTCTTAGACGGCGCTGGCGTTGAGCCAACTGAAGCAACAAACTCTCTTCGGATTTGTGGTTCTGGGCGTGGAAGAGCAACAGCACAACAGAACCATTGCATGTTCCATAATCACTTGAAAAAGATAAACCCGTGATAAACATGACGCAAAAAACATCATAAAACATCAAAGGTTAAAGTATATAATTATATAATGCATAGTGATTTTGAGTTCTTTGACTCATTTTTGTTTGGACGTGCGTTCGAACATTCTTAACGAGGCCCTGCATCCCGTGCAGCTGACTGGTTAACCATTGGAAGCAGGACGGAGCTTCGGGTTGCACAAGAGATTCTCTCAATTCTTCCGCCGAATCCTGCAGGATCCAATTTCTGCCACAACTGCGTGTGGTGGCGGTGAATCCAGCTGCAGCTGTCCGGGCGACCTGTGACGTTGCCGACGTGTTTTGTTATGTGGCTGTGTACTGTGTATTTTCTACCTAAACATCCCAAAACCGCTACGCCACCTAGCCACTAACTACGAAACCTGGAACAGGCTGGAACTTTGCAACATGTTCCTCCATTTATTAACTTAGTCTATTGACTTTTACAACGGAGTGTCAAAAACCGTCTCTCAGGCCGTGAACTTGGTCACGGAGACGGTCGATGGCTTGTGCCACCCCCAGCGATCATTCTTGAAGCCCAGTGATATGTACGATTTAGAATACTGGATGAAAAAACCTGGCAGTTTGACTGAGTAGCAAAAACGTTGAGGCCTGTGAAACTTCCATCCTTTATCATACTTTCATTATCTTTCATTTCCATCCAAGGGCTCGCTATGCCAGAAGAATCTCAGAGATAGACGGCACAATGGTGGCGGCATCCTAAGACAGGAATAAGTTGCGTGCTGCTAGATCCGCTAGTGCCACTTCTAGGTGGCTAGTGAATGCTAGTGGTGTGACATTTATTTTGTGGATCAAAAAAGCTGCGCAGTGCACTCACGGTGTTATTAAGATTTCTTTTCAATTGTTGATAATCAGCACACTAGCACATAGCAGCCCGGTTCACAGCGCATGCGGTTTCTAATGCTGTAACAACATAGCACCTGAGGCTGTTCTGGACGGTGACTTTCAGGCTCGCGCACTTCACAGAATTATTTTCGGTTCTGCAGCCAAGTTATGCATGCAGGTGAACCTGACAATGGAGCCACCGGATGCAGGGGGGCCTGCTCTTGAGATAGACAGCTAAGGTTTACAATGAACACTTACTTTTCATAATGTGTAATAATCTTCAATGTTGTTTGCGCCTTTTCGCTTTGTTTGCAATTTGAAACGTCCCTGCTTGAACTATATCATTGTTCCCTTGCAATTTGCAAGTGGCAATTTTCCACCTCGATCTGGACCAACAAATGGTGTTCCGTCACAGATTGTGGTAAAGGCCTGGTGATAGTCCCTGAGGCAGCTATCGCAATGCAGTCGTCACCTTCTGTGTGCAGAGCAGCTCACTGAGACGTTTGACAAAGGGACCTGTGACCATCTGTGACCTGTGGTGCGTTCGGAAGCATCATGCAGCAGCTGCTGAGATAGCAAGTAGAACTGCAGACTGTTTTGAGTTGATAATGATGCCTTAATGGCTCAACAAGAGAAGTTCAGTATATAACTATATATATATAACATTTAAAAAACTGTATCCCATGCTTATATATGCTTATCCCATGTCTATCCTGCCACAACCTGAAAGTCTTGTTGGGCCACCCTTGGGCCTTGGGCCTTCGCACCATGTCTCCGGATGTTTTTTGTGGAGCTCAGGTGTCCTCAACCGGGCCTTCTGGCAGGGCCTACATTCTGAACTTGTCATGGGTCTCTTTGACCACAGCAAGGCCCAACAGCTCACAACAGCTGAACTTCTCAGTTTCTGGAGGTTTTTTGTTGTATTAAAAGTGTTGTTGGCCTGAACTTATCTGAACTCATGCCACCTCAAAAAATTCTCTATGTGCACGGCAAGTCTTTGGCATTGATCATTGATCGATCACTGATCCTCAAGTCTTTCCCTCTGCCACGGGCGCACAGGTGTGGCCCACTCACTACCAGTCATCCGTTTCCCAGTAGGCTGCCCCAGCTCCAATTCAGCGGTCATGGCTAGTCGCCAAAGGATGACTTAGACCCCCCAGACTTAGAAGGTTTGCTTCCAAGATCTTTTAAGTATCGAAGAAAAGAAACATATAGATTCGATCTCATTCTTGAAGGTTTCAAAAGAGGTTGTAATGTCATTTTGCGTGGCAGGCGTGGCACTTCGTGACATTCCGATGTGTGTCATAACGTGTCGAAAGTCATTTTGTGTGACAGGCGCAATATTTTCGATGGGTTGCATTTTTCGTGGCAGGCACCGCAGACTACAATCTACACTTTATACTCCGCACTTTACACTCCACACTTACACTGCACAGTTGACATTCCACATCTGCAATCCACACTCTACACTTTGCACTCTGCACTCTACACTTTACACTTCACACTCCACACTTTACACTCCGCACTCTACACTTTACACTCCGCACTCTACACTTTACACTCCACACTCTGTACTTTACATTCTAGACTCCACACTCTACACACGACATTCCCCACTCAACACTTCACTATCTTCACACTCCACATTTTTCACTCCACCCCATTCCATACTCCAGAGTCTACACTGGTACGGTCACAGGAGAAGAACATACAACGCTGTTGAAATAACTTGTTTGACAAACGTGCTTCATGGGATCAATCAGTTTGCCACGTCATTGCAATATAGTGTTTGTGGACGACAACCATTGGCAGGCTGTTGGATGGTGGTTGATGGTTGTTGCTGCAGTGGCTGGCTTTCATCAATCATTGATGTTCCAAAACATCCAAAACACCGCAATCGGCCTTGCTAGTTTTGCAGCTGAGGTTTGCATCGATTGAAGTTGGAGGTGTCTCCCAATGGCGTGCAATGGTTTTTGGCACCGCGCGGCTCCCAAATGATATTGCGATCATCTGCGATATACAATGAATGGGTTATAGACTGGCGCGCAAATATAGGCAAGAGGAAAGGTGTTAACTGGTTTCATGATTTAGTGATATTTGCTGTATATTTGCTGTATATAGCTGTGTATAACTCAAATGCTCATGGCTGAAAAAAGTGCCGGTCGGGTTGGGCATCCGAAGTCTGAAAGCCTTGGGCTTTGCCCTCGAAATTGACCTCGACAACACTAAGGCGGCCAATCACTCTATTCGAACAGCCGCAATTCCACAGCATTTCGTGGGGAGCATAGCTTCAGTGAGAAAAACCCGACATAAATTGTGTGATGCACAGATGTATTTTGCCTCACGTGTTGCGGCAATGTGTGATCTAAATATTAAATCTAAATCTAAGAACTGTTTGATTCTCGATACTTGTTGTATTTTGCATAATGTTTGCTCCCATTTTATGATATTATATACCAGTCAGTGAGTGTGAAATCATGTATGTGCTCGTATGTACTATTTCCTTCTAATTCCTTCCATCTATAGCTATACTGTCTATACTATACGTACACCGTATACATCCGTATACCATCGATGGATTCTGGGGTCATCGGCGTGCCGGGTCATCGGCCGCCCATTTTTTTCAGGCCACTGTTGGCAGCGGTGAACTCCTCGCGTTGGATCACTCTCCGCGGCATTGGCTTTCCGCCACTGAGCTGAACGCCCCGACTTGTCTGATGTTTAAAAAAAGTAGCCGATATTGATACAGCTGATATCAAAATATATCAAGGATATCAAGAGTAGTGATATATGTAGCCAATTTGGAAGCTGAGATCCCCTTGAATTTGAGAAGCAAAGGAAAGCACAGTCCCCAGGCGAGGTGTTGGATTGAGGATATTGGCCTCCAGCTCAGAAAACGACATTGAAAAAAAACCATGGCATGACATGGCCAGAGCGTGGCCTCTTCAACCTGTGCTGAGGTGGAGATCTCCCCAGGCTTCTTCCGTCAGGCGCTGTGCACCTTTTGAGCACTGCTATTCGCTGCTATTCCATCCGTTCAGATCCGTTCAATCTCATTGATCTCATAACTCAACACTGGGGTAAGATCGATTTAGTCAGGAACTCTGAATCTTCGTATAGTAGGCATGCGGATGACATTCGGCAAGACCTCGTTCTGTAATCCTTCCGATGTACTAGCTGTAGTGCACTCAAAGAAAGATGAGAACTATACATATTATACTGGCGACTCACTATATATAAATATATATATATATAATATATATATATCTCACAATAGATTTTGTCAACGTAGATGAGCAGTCTGACTCAGTCTGACTTCCATTTAGTTAGATTCGCAGATGGCCGAGATTTGGGTAGCCGAAGTCATGTCCCTCGATCCCTCGACTCATCTCTGCAGGCGTTGAGAGTCAATAGCACAGCCCTGCGCTTTCGTTTGACCCCAAGCCAGACTCGAGGACAACTGAGGACAACCCGCAAAACCACCAGGCAAAACCACCAGCAACCAGTAGTTGTTGGCACCCGAACCCAAGTCTCCATATTTGATCACGGTTTCAGGATGTTTCATGTAATTTCATCGTTGATGGTTTCTGCACCAAGATGACATGTACTTCGTCGTACCGTATTTCTTAATCCGGTGTGCTGCGAGTCACTGGGGACAATGCCAGCCAGCGGCAGTGCAGTGGTCAGGAAGCTGCTGCTACATGGAGATCCTTTTCAACATTTGACATCCAGTGTTTCACTTTCATCTCAATTATGTATAAATACATCTTAATTTGACATATATCTATATTAATATATATATATATATACATACTGTCTACAGACTGTATATGTAGTATAAATTATGGTAATATACATTGATGCGCATTGTATATTTTGTGTAGCACCTTGCCAAGATATACCAAGACAATCTCTGTTCAAGGTTCGCCCACATCATCAACTGCTATGAATGCCTCTATTTGGGTGACCTTCGGTGGCGCCCCTGCCAAAAACACTGGCTTCATCTTGAGGCGCAGGGTGGGTTGGTGGCTTGTTATCGGTGCATTGGGTAGTGTGGATGCTTGAGCTTGAGAGTTTATTCTCAAGCCATACAACTGAACAGAAACACTAAACTTCAAGAACATGTTTTTCAGGATCGAATACCTTTGCACATTCACTGACTCTCAGACACTGTCCCTATTTCGCACCGCTTTGCAGAAAGAACATAATCAATCTCTTGAAAGTATTCATTGCATGTCTTTCCAAAGTGGTCAGAAAAAAACGTTTCCTTGGCAAGCCTGGGGCCACACACGATACAACCTGTCCCTTGATTTTTGTTGCGGAACTCAGTGGAAATGGCTCGGTCCTCCAGAAAATACAAGAAGATGATTCCATTTTACCCTCTGGTTATGTCAAAATAGCTATTGAAAATAGCCCATTTATAATTGACTTAGCTATTCAAAATGGTGATCTTCTATAGCTATCTATAGCTATGTCAGTTTACCAGAGAGTAATCACTTCAAAAAAATCACTTCTTTTGGTCTCCTATGAATGTTGATTTCTTTTAGCCGCTCTATCTTTGTCGCCAGGCTGGTGGATTCTCCCAGTGTGACCAGTGTCTCCCCACCAGCCATCAGCGTTGGTGAGCCGCAAGGTAGGGTATGGTACTTCATTGTCCAAGAATATTCCAGAGACTCAGGGATGATTAATGAATATTAATGAGGTGAAATCATGTGCTCTGCATTTGTGGATCACTTGAATTTGTTTTTTGACGCTTGGTCGTTGTGTTGTGGCATCGAGCCTTGGACAGGCACAGACACCAGACGACCTATCAACATCTATGGTCTAAACTTTCGGGACACTGACGAGTGCATCTTCCAGTGCACCCGGCGATTTGAGCGGCTCTCCGATTCCAGCTGGAAGTCTCAGGAAGCAAAGGGAACGTGCCAGTGATGGTCATTGGCAGTCATTGGTGGTCATATCATGTCATATCATGTCATATCATGTCATATCAGCAAATCAATAACAGCATAGTCAACAGATGTCAATCTTAAAAGCCTATTCCGAGCCTTCAAGCTGCCACTATCCCTCCAGTTGTCCAATCCTTTGCAGCTTAGTGCCAGGTCAGCTTCAATGGTGCAGCCTGAACGTGTGCCTCTCTACAGCCCTTAGCTCAGCGTTCTGTGATCCACGAAAGACTTCAGCTAAAAGTATTGGACATCGTTTTTTGATTCGGAAATCTGCATCGTTTTGCATCAATTTGGAAATAGCTTTGAATCCCTCAATTTTGAAGAATAGCAGGAAGACTTTTTGGTGGTACCCCGTGGCCGAGGCTACATCTCGTCTACGCACGTCCAATGCCGCGCTCCAGGTCACGTTACGGTTGCGTGTCATCTCTTGTGGCATGATGGTTTGTAGCTGGTTCCCGCCTAGCTGCCCTAGCTGTTGTTCTTTCTTGAAAGCCTCCAAACATTAAATAACACATTCAGAAAACTATAAACTAAGTGGCTCTAAGTGGTCTATAGACTCGGGATGGTGTGGGATGTTCTTGGATGCATATGGGATGCCAATTTACAGCTTGTACCAATTTGTACCAGTTCCATTTCAGCAGAGCATGGAGGTGTTAAAGGCAGTATTGGATAGTCGCATGGGTCACTGTCGGTCACTGCGGTCAGGTGTGGCGCTATCTGATGCGTTGGTCCCACCCTACACCCCAGAGGAGGTCGATGCTTGCGAGGTCTACGCGTGCAGCCGGCATGTTGGCTCCGCTCTACCTGTGAAATCATGGAAAATGAGAGTAAAACTATTCATGCAATATAGCTGTTCAAAGGTGTTAGCTCTAAATTTGGTCATTTCCATTCGATTTGTGCATTTTTTTTATCATTTTTTGGTACCTGAATTGACAATGCGCAGTACATCAATGTACTCCCTGTACAATCTTTATCACTTGCAGGATGCATCTTGGTGTAATCCCAGCGATCATCCCGTGCGGCGGGGAGGTATTTACAGACGAGGATCAACAGCCTCCGAGACCAGGTCAATGCAATGAAGGTGGAGCCCACGATCAACGGTGCTACTCTGATAGTATCTGATAGTAAGATCAGTATCAGGAATCCTGAATTATTCGATTTATTCATGTATTTCTGGATATTTCTGGTATATTCATATATTAATATATATTATATATGTTCTAATACCTTGCCGAAACGAAATTGTATCTTTCAGAAACCCAATGAAACCGATTTGCATTCGTTTCTGTTGAATGATTGGCAGATCGAGCAGTTCACACGACGGGATAGCGATCGTTCTGGCTGCTTTGGAGACTGCGAGGCCGTTTGAACCGATCAAAACTGCCATCAGCAAAGAGAGAGAGAGAGAGAGAGAGAGAGAGATGCTGAGAACATAATATGTTCAGACTGAGACTGTTCACTTCAGTCGAGCTGATGGTCTGACAGGAGACAAACTTAAGCTTCTTCAATGGCACTTTGCAATCTTGGTATTCTGCCGAACAAGGACAGTTGAGCCGATGGACCACACCTTAATAGACCTAACTTCGTTTTAAGGCATGTCCATTTTGTAGTAGTTCAAATATCCCGCTAACTTGGCAATTCGTTTGCAATCAGGTTTGAGGTTTATCGATTAAGGTGCAGAGTGTTGAAAAATTTAGAAGCGAACGCTTGAAGTTTCTTGCACATCAAGATTCAATCTTCAGCATTTGGCTTGTTTTGCCGACGGTTTTGGTTTTGTGCACAGTGCTGATGCAGGAATGGAGAACGAAACCGAGGAGAACATGTCTTTCGACCTGGACAATCTGTCCTACCAGGCTGGCAGGGGGCACGCAGTGGCGTTCCATGGCGTTCCGCTTATTGACCATTATTTGGTGGTGTCTGAAAATGGGGTATATATACTAGTATACCCAGCAAATAGCCATTTTAATGGGGAACATGATGGAAAACCGTTGGATATGTGGGTGTACACCATTCTCAGACAAACCCATCTATCTGATTTCAATTGATTTTGTCTTATTTTAAATAAGACTGAGCAACTAATCTTGCCCTTGTTTTGTTCGATGAATGTGTTTGTGAGATGGTTAGTTTGTTGAACATAACTTTGAATATTGTTACGTGTTGGGTTTCATGATCAAATTCGTTGCTTGTGATTGTTCGTGTTGAGATATGTTGAGATTGTTTTGCATTGGTGGCTTGGGAATGGTTGAGTTGAGATTGTTGATGACATGACGGTTGTTTAACTTTTTGGAATGATGATTTTGAGAGATCGCTATTACACGCTGGCGAAAGTGTTTAGGGGGGTCCAGGGTTGTGCGGTGCTGTCAAGATAGGTGCGGCCTATCCTATCTCACCCTGGTCCATCTAATGATAAAGCCTATGCAGCCGGGATTTGCAGAGAACTGTAGATGATTTGATTGGAAAATAGTTTGGGACCGGCTTGCCTTTGCTATTGGGCGGTGATTCTTGACACTGTCTCTGGTCAGTGCTGCTTTGCTGGCAACACATAAACCATCTTTGACAAAGTCTTCGTCAAGTTTTTTTTTGCAATCTTTCCGTTTTCTTTCCTTGGAAAAGATGTCCAGGTCTCTCTTCTTGTACCTACCGCAGAACAGGTGAGAGCCTTAGTATATAGGACATGGCTTGGTGAAACCCACAAATTGCTAGAGCAGCTCCGAAGTTGTTTTTATCATTTTGTATCTAATGTGGACTGAAACGGAGAGAACAAAAACGTGAAACTTGCACAGCCACCTCCATGCATGAGCTTCGTCTGGCTTTGGTGGCTTTCTCAGGGCTCTTGCAAGTTCATTTTCATACGTTCACGAGTATGCAAGCAGGAATTACTAGATGTAAACCGTAAGCGTATGTTGCCCGTGCAAGTATCTTTTCCCCTTTCAAACAAAGCACCCATGATTTCTAAGCATTGCCTGCGAAGAGAAGCTTGCAAGGTTGCTTTGGAAAGGGAGACAGATCAGTTGATCTTCGAGGCCAGAAATCAACATTGGTGGAAGAAACAATGCGTCTCTCGGGGTAGATTCTGACGTTGGTAAAGGAACTGTGTGTGACAAAACGTGGAGTAAAGTACCAGCCACGAATCAACACCATTCAACACCTGGAGGCCAACGTGGAGTATTTGAAGTGCATTGCCCAGCAAGCGGCTCCAGCTACTGTGCAGGCTGTGGGCTGTGTGAAGGATTGTGAAGGTCCCCCCCTATGAATATCCCAACACATATCACCAAAAGCACGTTACTGATCGTTACTGGCTGAGAAGGATGAGTGGTGTATAGGGCGTTTCTTGTGGCAAAGTGTTTGCTATGATTGAGACATGCAATGATATGCATGCTACGTGACCAATGCAACATTTCTGATGTGCTAAATTATATAATAGTCCTTGAATTCTTTGCCTGCTGAGAAGCGCAGATTGTGTGCCAAGCACAGCTTCTACTTGTACCAGGCACGTGCCCGTGGAGGATTTCTGCTCGCGCAAGTTTGGTCGCCCGATCTTCTTGACCAACAGCTGAGCAGTTTGAGCGACGTCCGGGAACTTAATTTGACAATGCGCACTGCCAGCACTGCTTACGTCTTTTTTCTGCTTTTGGGTGCCTTCTGGGAACTGTTGCGCTTGAGTTGCTTCCGTGAGCAATTGCTCATTGCTT
The DNA here is from genome assembly GCA_947184155.2 of Cladocopium goreaui. Classification (NCBI taxonomy): domain Eukaryota; class Dinophyceae; order Suessiales; family Symbiodiniaceae; genus Cladocopium; species Cladocopium goreaui. Next base: position 361,256 of record CAMXCT020006612.1, on the reverse strand, counting down.
TGTTTGGTTGAGGCTGAAGCCTTTCCTGTGCGGCTCTTGCCACGTCTCGGGATTTCATTTGTCACCCCAGACTCTGGGCCTGTAACTGGAGGCCTGCTTTGTGGGCCATTCATGGCTATTCAGACCGATTCAGAAGTAGTTTTGAACTGTTCAGAAGTTCAAGTATAGAGGCAACATGAGCCAACACCTATGCCCTAGCAAGATTCACAAATAGTGGGCATACTTGTCATAGCAAATCAGTTGATGACACAATAGTTTGATATACTTTGATACTCTCAGACACTCAGTCCGGCAACAGCAACTCCTTGCTGGCAGGCACCTTAATTGCAGTGGTGGGTAATGGCTTTACGCAACAGGGGCGACTGCAAGGATCCCAGGTTGATTCAGGTTGATCGGTTGATGTTTGTTGTTTCCTCATTTTCTGTAGCCTTGGTGTAAGCCAAACGCGTTTTGAAATTAGGCTTTGACGTTTTATTTAACAATCTTTAACAATCGTTGTCTATGTGCTTCATTATGCTTCTATATGTCTCTTGAGTTCATTTTCAGGTCTTGTGCCTTTGCCGGAGGCTTAGAGCCCTGCAGAATACTTTGACTTTGTGACAAGTACATGATCAAGAGCCATCAAGTAAAAGGATGCCTTAAATATAATTCATACTGAAGATCATTCAATGCTACGAGTGCGGACCAGCCGTGCTCAAAGTCGATGGGTTACAGTTGAATGACAACCCCCACACAATTTGTGTACCCCTCACATCAACAAAACCAAGGATGACAATCTATACATGCCAGCGCGGTACTTCAACGAGAGCTTGATCTATTGTGTGGCACCCAAGAGAAACCTGGTGCGCTTTCCTACTACTTCGTTTAGGGACCATAGTGGTTGAATGAAAACGGCTGGGGGAAGTCGACAGTTGCTGCGTGAGGCACGACACCTGCATATCATCCGGCAGGACTTGATGCAAATAGATGGTGATGGTGGGCGTTTGTCATCATGATAGTGCATGCTGTTGCCGGTTTCTTCAGCTGTGTAGACGCATGTAGACGTTGGTTGATTATATGATATTATATGTTGATTATGATTATTGTAAATCATTGACTACATGTATGAATTCTTTGACTAGCAAAGCTGCAGGAGTAGCGAAGCTCAAAGTGGCAAGCTGGCTGCACGAGCCGGGAGCTTGATGAAGCTTGATGAAGCTGCCGGATTCCTGTGAAGACGAGAAAGACCCTGGTGATTTCTTATGAAGTGTCCCTAACATTCCATAACATTCCATAACATTCCATAACATTCCATAACATTCCATAACATTCCATAACATTCCATAACATTCCATAACATTCCGCAACATTCCGCAACATTCCGCAACATTCCGCAACATTCCGCAACATTCCGCAACATTCCGCAACATTCCGCAACATTCCGCAACATTCCGCAACATTCCGCAACATTCCGCAACATTCCGCAACATTCCGCATTCCGCAACATTCCATAGCATTCCATAACATTCCATAACATTCCCTAACATTCCATAACATTCCATAACATTCCATAACATTCCATAACATTCCATAACATTCCATAACATTCCATAACATTCCATAACATTCCATAACATTCCATAACATTCCGCAACATTCCGCAACATTCCGCAACATTCCGCAACATTCCGCAACATTCCGCAACATTCCGCAACATTCCGCAACATTCCATAGCATTCCATAGCATTCCATAGCATTCCATAGCATTCCATAGCATTCCATAACATTCCATAACATTCCCTAACATTCCATAACATTCCATAACATTCCATAACATTCCATAACATTCCATAACATTCCATAACATTCCATAACATTCCATAACATTCCATAACATTCCATAACATTCCATAACATTCCATAACATTCCATAACATTCCGCAACATTCCATAACATTCCGCAACATTCCGCAACATTCCGCAACATTCCGCAACATTCCATAACATTCCATAACATTCCATAACATTCCATAACATTCCATAACATTCCATAACATTCCATAACATTCCATAACATTCCATAACATTCCATAACATTCCATAACATTCCATAGCATTCCATAGCATTCCATAGCATTCCATAGCATTCCATAGCATTCCATAGCATTCCATAACATTCCATAACATTCCATAACATTCCATAACATTCCATAACATTCCATAACATTCCATAACATTCCATAACATTCCATAACATTCCATAACATTCCATAACATTCCATAACATTCCATAACATTCCATAACATTCCGCAACATTCCGCAACATTCCGCAACATTCCGCAACATCCGCAACATCCGCAACTTCCGCAACATTCCGCAACATGCCGCACATTCTCAACATTCCGAACATTCCGCACATTCCGCAACATTCCGCAACATTCCGCAACATTCCATAGCATTCCATAGCATTCCATAGCATTCCATAGCATTCCATAGCATTCCATAACATGCCATAACATTCCATAACATTCCATAACATTCCATAACATTCCATAACATTCCATAACATTCCATAACATTCCATAACATTCCATAACATTCCATAACATTCCATAACATTCCATAACATTCCATAACATTCCATAACATTCCATAACATTCCATAACATTCCATAGCATTCCATAGCATTCCATAGCATTCCATAGCATTCCATAGCATTCCATAGCATTCCATAACATTCCATAACATTCCATAACATTCCATAACATTCCATAACATTCCATAACATTCCATAACATTCCATAACATTCCATAACATTCCATAACATTCCATAACATTCCATAACATTCCATAACATTCCATAGCATATCGCAACAACATTCCGCCAACATTCCGCAACATTCCGCAAATTCCGCACATTCCGCAACATTCCGCAAACTTCCGCAACAGTCCGCAACATTCGCCAACATGCGCCAACAGTCCGCAACATTCCGCAAACATGTCCGGCAACATTCCATAGCATTCCATAGCATTCCATAGCATTCCATAGCATTCCATAGCATTCCATAACATTCCATAACATTCCATAACATTCCATAACATTCCATAACATTCCATAACATTCCATAACATTCCATAACATTCCATAACATTCCATAACATTCCATAACATTCCATAACATTCCATAACATTCCATAACATTCCATAACATTCCATAACTATGTCAAACATATTCAAACATGGTCAAACTTGCACAGAAAAAGGCCGCTTTGGATCGTGAGCTCAAGGCTCTCCCTGACATCCGTTGATTTCACCTTCTATCCCCGGTCCGGCTGCCAAGCTGATGACGTTTTTTTTCTTCTTCATGGCCAAAGATTCGATTTGAATACACACTATCAAACATATATACTATCATTACATATCACATAAATATCACATAGATATCACTACATATCCTTACATATCACAAAATTCTATTTCATTCTTATTGATACTTTTTATTATTCCCAGCTTTGATATATCGCAGTATTCAATAGACATATGATATATATAATATATGATATAACAAAGATGCTCATGTCATTACCAGTTACCACAGTTACCATCTACCTGTCAAGGTGGATCTTCTCCCTGCGAGAGGTGCACTGGGCGAAGCTGCGAAGCCGGCAGCATCTCTAGCCATCCCCAATATTTGATGACTCTATACCAATATTATTCAGTATAATATACTATTTTCATCTATTATCTTCATTTATCTTCTATATCTATCTGTTTTATAGATAGATGATAGATGTCCAATATACTATATTGCAAATATGACATACTATATATATATATATAAACACATATCGAATGATATATTTATTACATAGAAGAGCTTGGAAAATCCCAATCCTGCCAGGAGGCCGCTTGCTTTGCAGGGGCTCGAGGTGACAGTGTCGTGCTGTATGCGTCTGAGGTGGGACCATGGGCGTGCCATAACGTTGGCGCATTTTAAATCTAACCGTCTAAACCTGGCAGGCGGAGTTTGTTGAGTGGCGTTACTCAGTGTACAAGGCCCTCTGCTTGTTCACAACCGTCCTTTGGCTGCAAGCCCCAAGATTTTTGGGCTTGAAGGATTGGCTGTCAGAGATGGGAAGATTTTTGGGCTTGAAAAGATGACTTGAAAAGAGTAGTTTCATGTGTTGACTCAACACGGTCCCTGTAGACACACAAAGGCCTCTCATGTGATTCTGTCCACATGGTTCCGAAGTTTGAATGGGCAACGGAAGGATCAGCCAAATGAGGGTGGGATTTCAGGTTGGACCACCCACGCGGGTGTTTGATGCAGAGGTGGGTCAGGATGGTCACGGTTTTCACCTGCTGACAAGAAAAATCGTCAACAAATGCAGTGGCTTCAATGAACTGCTGAACTATCAAACCGGGGCCTAGACTAAACATTTGTGATCGATTTGTGCCAAGACTGCTTGTGAGCAAGGGAAAACATCTTAGGAGGGAAAAAAACGTTGCCAAGATCCTTGTGTCGTGACCCACGATTGCCCAGGCCTAGAATATCAGCTTGCGAATCCGCATCTTTCCTCGACCCAATTTGTTTGGCCAGGCAACTATCTATGCTTGGAACAGCACGATGCGGGTTGTGTGCCAGCAGCATAGCATTGAGCCTTTCACCGAAGGCCATGGAACTTATTGCGTGACTTCAAAATCTAGAGAAGAGGAAGATTGAGGAAGAAGCAAAATGCAAAGGCCGTATACAGCATTGATATGTATTGATTTTGCAAAATGATAACGCATTTTTTGACGCAAGGATTTTCCAGTAACAGGAAGATACTTTCAGAGGCATCATGTGAATCATGTGAATCATGTGTGCCTTTTCTCCTAGGTCCCTGCCCTGCGCTGTCGCTCTCTGACACTGCCAGTGTGGGATACTGAGAGCTCGAATGTTTAACTATATTTTTATCGTTATGGCAGATTCTGCAGCAATGGATTGGGAGCAACTTCTGCAGATGTCCTGCAAATTCTTATCAGAGTGATACCAGCTAGCCATATCCAATACTTCACCATACTTCACCACTATCAGCATGTCATCCTTCCGCTTTCTTCTCGATTGCAGTTCTATCTCTGGTTCGCACTTTTCCACAGAAAAGCTGTGCATGGCTGCATGCCATGCCTTCCATGCGTGCAGGATTCGATCAATGTGTCCATCTCTTTGGACGGGAAAGCCACCATCAGTGAAGTGCTCGGTTCTCTTCTCAGAATTTCTCGTCGGAAATCCATACTGCATCCGTAGCACCGCAGCTGAAGCATGTCCTCTCTTTGCTTAGCACCGGCATCTTCAGCTCCAGGACTCCATGACTCCAAACTTGAACAAACCTGCGGACATTCTGAAAGCTCCAGGTCAGCCGGTGCGAATTCTGAAAGCGCCAGAGGTTCATCATATGGTGCGCAGGGACAAAGCTGAGGGATGCTGACGGCTTGTGGGTTTGTGGGTTTAGAGTCTTTAGGGCCTTGAAGGCCTAAGCGTAGGGCATCGATGGGCATCGTAGGTCCTTCATGTTGACTAGGCACACCATGCCTTTTTCTAGTGTGGATATTGTATCGATCTTTTGGATCCTGGCGATAGATGTGGACCAGAGAAGATCAAGACCATTCAAGACCTCTCATCATTTCGATGGATCTGCTTGAAGTCTTGTTCAGTGCTTCTGATTGTTGCCTGGAAGGGTACACGAAGTTTGGGTTCCAAGGCTGTATCCACGCTGTCGTGTGTTAAGGCTCCAAGTATTTGGACCGTGGGCAGCGACCTGGATTTGGTCATCAGCGGAGCCAACTTCCCCTCAGATGTCGCTTTCTTGGCCAAACTGAGTACTGAATTGAAGGATGACATATGATGACACAGATAGTTTCCAGATATTTCCGAGTGGCAAAGAGGCTGTTTGTTGCATGGTTTTCGGACACTTGTCAAAACTGATTTTTACAAGCTGTATGATTTGACTCATCGCATATCAAGTCGGTACTGTTTATATTTCAAGAACCTTCTTATATTTCAAGTCGACTCGATGATCCGTGTTTCCAGTGGCATGTGCAAGGTCGAGATGGCATGTGTCCTCTATGACCATACTTCTCAAGGTGCTCGGGACTTCGCAAGGAAAACGGGTGAGTGCATGAGACGCTGAGCGCATTCAAACACATTGGCTCTTTCTCGCAGTTTGACAGGCTACACCTTCGAGTCCTTTAAGGTACGGCAAGAGAGCATGTGGCGAGAGCTCATTGAGGACAATTGCGCAAAATCGCTGCGATGCCTTATTGATGGGGCAACTTTGCATGGAACTGAAGATACTATGAGCCTGCTTCAGAGATGTGAAGTCCTCGTAGCATTTTGAAATCAAGTATCAATGGAATCATTGTCGCATCAAATCATGTCCAAGGTTACAACAGTACAATACAGATTCTGCCAAAATCCCTGGCACTTTGAATCCTTATTTTGTTCATGCTTTCTGTCCTAAGCCCTGGGATTCCAGTGGACAACACTGGCTTTGAGATCGCTGGTCACATCGCACCTTCAGGACAGTTGTCCAGCAGTTCCTGAAGCTGACTACACCCATCAATGGTGCTAGCCTCTGGTGTGAATGGCAAGTCGCAAGTCGCAAGCAGATTTGAACGATGGTTTTAAATGGTTTTAAAGTGGCAAATGGATTGCAAATGGCCATTTAACTCTCGGCGGTCTCAGATGTCTCAGGCAAGATGTGCGTGAGCCTCATTGTGCACTCGCAGGCCAGCATTTGTGGACCTTGTCTTGGTAATGCCAGAACAAGTGTCGCTTTGAGATCCTTCATGAATGGTTTTGCAGCCGATAAGGGGCCTTTGGAATTTGATTCTAGGGTTCTTGGTGATTTAGTTCTACCTCTGATTGTGTGATATATGTTTTCCAGCATTTATTTCTTTATCATTCTTTATCTATCTTATCTATCAAGGTAGGTGGCCATGGTATATACCAGTGAAGTTTTTCCCAAAGGAAAATCGTTTTGGGTTAGTGTCCATTGGCTGTTTCAATATTATTAATTCTTATCCGTCATTCGGTAGTCATGCCAAGAAGGCAGTACCATTTACCCTTCTACTCGTGGAAGTACCAGTCAGAACAAACGATCACCAATTCGATCGTAGTTCAGAAACGTTTTTCTTGGTTGAGTACTTAGATAAAATATAAAATAAAATATTGTTATGCGACGGATTTGCGGTGGCGATGGATTTGGGGTCCCCCGAGCCAAAAGATCGGCAAAAAAAAAATTGCCCAAATCTCAAAATGAAGGACCCCGAATCCATTGCGGGAAAAATCATGGTAGAATATAATAGAAAGGCTGGTTCCTAAGTCCACATGCAAATTTCTGCACCCTGATATCGGCAAAAAATATATATCTTTTTTTCCTAAATCCTAGGGTACAACCTCTGTATTGCCAAAGTCTAGGTGCAGAAATTTGCACCTTGACTTAGGCAATTCCCCAACAAGCACCTAGGATATCGGCCAAAAAAACACTTTTTTGCCTAAGTCAAGGTGCAGATTTCTGCACCCTGAGTTCGGCAAAAATCATAATTGGATATTGCATTTAAAGGATATATGATGTAGACGTAGAAAAAACTGGGGAAATAAAAGAGTGATCATCAGGGAAAATATAGGTGGCTTTATACCACAGGTATATGGGGGCACCACCCTAGAAGAAACATGAGCGTGGTTGAAACACATAGATATAGTACATACCCTATAAAGGGATGATACCTATTCCATTTTAATCCAGCCATTGGCGGGGTACCCTTTAAGGGAAATGGTAGTGGACCCCTGTTTATCCAAAGAATATGATAGAACAAATAATCGTAATCGATACTGGGATGATACCAATTTAATCAACCAATTGGTTGCCTAAGAGTGAAAATAATAATGTGCATATTATTATTTATGAGCATGGTAGAAAACAAATAGATACATTAAAAAAACAATTAATGGTAAGATGATACCCATTTAATCAACCAATTGGTTACCTCATAGGGGAACTAATAAGATACCTATAATATAATTCAATTCCACCATACATAAAATATTTGGAAAGACCCAAGAATCCATTTCCAGAGACCCCAGATCAATTGCAAAACCTTATGATTTCCGGAAAAAAATGCAAAATGCGCCTACAATTGACTAATGTATCGATGCTGATCACGCTTTGGATTTGCCTGAGGATATACTGTAATATGTGTGGTACCGTGCTACGTCTCTGCACAGGTGCCAACGTCTCTTGGGACGGAGCGTTGGCTTTTATACCCGCTGACTACGTTTCCAGCGGGGAAGTGAGATGCAACGTTCCTTCTCTAGCAATGACCATGAGGCTGGGGAAGACCTGGGAACCAAATGATTTCCGGGGGAAAGAGCTGGATGCGGGACGTGACCATATGTTCAAATCGGAGACAGTTGGGTCTGTTGTTTTCCAATGGTCACTTCTGAATGGAAGATCAAGAGACATGGTAAGGAGAGACTCGTACTCAACCCCGCAGAGTTGAGTGCCGGAATTGTGCACAGCTGCAGGGGCCACATGATGACGAATCGCTCGCTCACAGCCTACCTGGTTGCCAAGAAAAACACTGGCTATTTGATGCAGGCAGGGACTCAGACCTTAAGCCGAATCGTTCGGCAATAGTTTTGGTTCAAATTATTGCCATACCCACAAGGCGGTAACAGAAGCGAATTGACAAAAGACGTATACTTACAAATAATATTTGATGAATTGTATAATAACAATAAATAATAATGATACAATATGCTATATATTTTTACAATCATTGCAAGAGTTTGACAATAAATTCACCGGCTTGATTTTGCCGTGAATTCGAGTCAGTTCGAGGTCGCTGAGTTGCCGGACATCTACATTCTTCCACGTGTCCAAATTCGGCAAGTAGATCCCGAGGCCCTAGCGTAAATGTGTCATGATTTGTGCCACAACTTGGACTTTGGATTTGTGCTGCAACTTGGGCCATTTCATGATGTTTCATGATGTTTCATTCTGCATGGAGTCGGCGGAGGTGTCTTCTGTCGTGGAAAAGAATGACACTAGCAGTGTAGAGCCCTTGCTCATCCAAGTGATGGGAGAGTTCGATGGCCCAGAGTTCTCTAGAATGAACGCAAGAAGGGTAGCAATTTGGCAGACGTCTACGTTGGATTGGAATGGAATAAAGCAAGCGATATTTCTGTTGATCATGTTCCCGAATATCTTTGTTCCATAAATATCCAATCAAGAAGGAGTTGACGGCTGTGGTGGCATCAGGGGCTTCGTTGCAGCGGTGCTTTGACGACGTGATTCTAACACCCTCCCGAAACGGAATACCTACCCTCTGGTAATTTAACATAGCTATTTTTCAAATCCACCATTTTCTAGCTGGGTAAATCCACTATTTCTATGGCCATTTTCAATAGTTATGTTAGTCATAACCAGAGGGTACAAGACCCGCCATGGATTTTGGCCTGTCCCAGGGAGTTCTTCTTGAAGCACATGGCGCGGAGCGATCAGAGGAGGTTCGTCGCTTAAAGATTTTGCGAAACGGGTTGGATATGTCATTTCAGTGGTAGAAACCTCTCATAATTGACAGATCATACAGATAGTCGATATATGATGATATATCTATGTGTACATATATACTGTATATATATATATATATACATGGATTGCCATGTTTATTCATATTTGGATGATTTTGGATGTAAAAAATTGTAAAGATCATGGTGTATAAGTCATCTTTGCCTTCGTGTAGCACTCGCTATGTCTTGCTTCCAGGTGTCGCCTGCAGTGGGACTTCTCTTCCTTGGAGGACAGGGTTTATCCAGCTGCTTTGAAGACTTTCCATGGAAAGGCTGGAAAGGAGGTCAAAAGATTCCTGAAATTTCCTGATTTGTTTCCCCGAGGCGCTCCCTAGCTTCTGGACAAGAGCTGAAAGCCGATAAGAAAACTTAAGCAGACAGTCTAGACATGTCTAGACTAGGCTTCTATTGCAGTCAGTCTACTGGTGAGAAGCCAGCGCTCTCTGTTGTGCGAGGAGCGGTTCTTCACGGCTCTGGTTTTGAATGAGACTGAGGTGGGCACCAATCTTACCATAAACCTATAAAACTCACTTTGTCCTGCTCGCCCTTAAAGGTTCTTTGTAGGGCGTGCGGAGCTTGAAAACTATGAGAAGCCATGAGAAACTGACATAATATTATACAATATAATTATACTGAGACTGATTAATATCGTATATTATATGTATATATGATATTATATGATATGGGTATAACGTGTTTCACCGCCCCCACCCAGTGTTTTCAAGTATTCTATATGTGCACGTTTCAGAGATGTTGTGCACGTTTGTGCACGTGTCAGAGATGTCGTGCACGTGTCAGAGATGTTGTGCACGTTTCCCAGCAGTTGTGTACGTTTCACAGAAGTTGTGCACGTGTCACAGAAGTTGTGCACGTTTCACAAGCCCCCTAATAACGTTCGTGTTCAACTGTATACACACTGAGCGGATTCTAATCAGCAAAAGCATTGGCGCGACCAAACACGTTCTCCCGATGTATATATATATATTATTATATTACAGTATAGACACATCATAGATACATAAATTATATATACGTTTTTCTATATACTGTACGATTATATATGTGTTTCAGTCTCGCTGGCTTTGATCATTGCCGAATGGTGCTGGACATGCGGTGAGGTGGTTTGCAGAGTACAGCAACATGAGTGTCTTGGCAGATTACATGCCTTGTAGTCTGCATTCCCGAGACATCAGCTATGCCTGTTCGCTGGAGGGATGCAGTCTTTCCATAATTTGTCCATGTGTTTACATCTTTGAACTGAGACGACAAGTTTTGGACACACCTTCACCGAGTTAGCGAAGGATACTTGAAGAACATCAAGAGTTTTGGGCCTAAGCTGCATGTTGCGGAAGATCCTTGCGCAAGCCACCAAGGCTCTATCTAAATGAGAAGCGGGGTCCTCGGGTGTGTTGGCCTTGTTTTTTTGTAGTCGCTGAATGCCGTTAACAGATTCAACATTTTGATTTGAAGGGAAGCAACTGGTGTGAAGAGAAGCAACTTGCTTGACTTTGTTCTCCAAGCTCTTCCATAGTAAAAAATTGGAATACATCGATGTCAAATGAAGCTTCGAATCTTCAACTGGATTCTGCTAAAAATCTGCAAAATAGCAAGCGTAGCAAGCATTACCCTCTGGTAATTTAACATAGCTATTGAAAATGGCCATTTATAGTGGATTTTCCCATTAAACATGGTGATTTTCCATAGTTTTTTGTATGTTTACCAGCACATTCCAGCCATGTTGAAGTCCGACGGCTTGACCGTCAGGGCATACCTCTCAGTCACTGTCGATGGCATGGTCTGGTCCAATGCTTTGCCAGTCTTCTTCGTTCGACAGGCCGGCCTCAATAGGAAGAAGCTCGGGACAAAGGAGATAGCACATGTACTCACATGTACTCACATGTACTCACATGTACTCAGATGTACTCAGATGGCATAGTCTGTTTTATCCCTCAACTTTGCTTGAACAGAAAATGCATCATCCTTTTCTCTGTAATTGTTTTCTTTTATTCTTCCAGATAAACAAGCCAATTATATATAACTATATCATTATCTGCATTGAATTCTCCGGGCATCGTAAGGACATTCTCAGGACAATACAGAACACTTAGAATCCTACTGAGGATTCAGAAGGGATACAATGTCACACTACAGTTGGTAGTTGGTATGGAGACTGTCGACTCTTCTCAGACTCAACTGCCATAGTAAAGTATAGACTTTCTACCTCCACAATCTTGAAAACTACGGTCACACATTGGTCGGGCTTTTCAATAGCAATGAGCCAGACAGAGGATTCGATGATTCTCCGATTCGCTTTCATTGAAATCCAATAGTGTTACTATTGGAGCAAAAGTGTGTTCAAGAATGCCACTATGCCACTATGCCACCACTTGGCAAACAACCAGACTTGGCTGATTTTTTGGAGGCGTCAATGCAGATCTCGGGGCCAAGTTTGGTTCCTCCATTCCAGAACATCTCCTTGAACCTGACGACCACTGCGGAGTCCTTGTTGCACTACCAGGCTCTCTGCAGAAAGCACTGGCTTGAACTTTGCTTAAAATGAATTGTGGTATTTACAGCATCGCATTTAGGTCATTGGCCAAGCTTCACTAGACCAGAAGCGGTTTGAGTTGCACCAAAGGCAAGCGGTTTTGAGCTGGTACACTCGTGACAAGGTTTTGAAGAAAGCTACAACAGCTTGGTGCGATTTCGGGATGCCTTCTGTGGCTCCTCAGCTCAGCAATCTGCGGTAGCTGGGGTGATTTTCCTGTGACAGACATGACAGTCATTGGATGTCATTGATAGGGGGATGATTTGTTCAATACACGGATATGGGTTGATATAAATGGCTTGTACCTAGCGCAATCGTAGCATAGATCATCATAGATCTCATTGATATCGTGGAAATGAAGCGAATGAAGGACACAGCTCGTCTATCAATTTCAAAACCGAGGCTGCTCCCACACCTGCCGTGATGCTGGACCCCAATGTCTTGCCAGGACCGACAAAGGATTCCAAAGGATTCCAAAGGATTCCAAAGGCTAAACTTGCTTCGTCTTGCTTCCTTATCATGCTTTTGGAAGTCAAAAGACCAATTTGCCCACCTTACGAAAGTGGGTTGAAACAAGTTGAAACAACCTGTGAAACCAGTATCCTGACCATCCTAACCTGTGAAGTTGACCATCCTAGCTGCCAACGGACATGTTGAGCCGCGTCCTCTTGAGCAACACTTGGCATGGCACATGTGTTGTTCAGCATACTCCAAGGGCCAGGGGCACAAGCCAGAGCACTCACAGCAAGGCAACCTTGGGTTTAAAAAAACCACACGTCTTGCTAACAAGCGTAACAAGCCCACTTTGCCTAGTGAAGTTGAACTTCTGATTAAGTGAAGTTGAATCAAGTGGGAAGACGTCCTGAGGATGCCTAAGGATGGTAGCATCATGAAGCCATCCTGAAAGAAGGTGTTTGCCAATGCAGCCGTTGCTGGTGGTGCGATCTCTTTGGGCTCAGGATTAGGGAAACACATAGTTGTATGATGTTGTATGCGGTTGTATGGCTAAAGAAGTCAAGATAGTCAAAACCACTGTAAAACCGTTTCTGGCTAAAACTTACACTCAAGATCCCTCAAGACTCTTTCACGCAGTGATATGCAGTGTGGAAAAAAGTGCTTCTATTGACTATAACATACTAAGACTCTATCACACTCAAATCATTGGCTGCGAGTCTGAGTGTGTCACCTAGACCAAGCTGAATCTTCCAGATGCGCCGCCGGCACCTGTGGCATCCTGTGGCCTTGCAGAAGAGGTCGGCATGGCCGGCAGTTCGTCTCTTGTCAGGAACCTCAAGATTTTTGGGTCCTGCGATCATTGGGATCATTGGGAGCATCATGTACACATGGGGTCATAATGGAACTTGGGCAGTCGTTTCAAATCTATTCCCTCCAACGCACACCCAGATGCTGAGTGTTTAAGGCCTTCTAACCAATGGGTGCAACCATGCCATGAGAATGCTGCATTTTGCGAAACTCTTGTCAGCCGCATGGTCTCTTTCCAGACATCGCTCTCGCTCTCGCTCCCCCTCTCTCTCTCTGTCTCTCTCTCTCTGTCTCTCTCTCTCTCTCTTCCTCTTCCATGCACCTTTTGGCCGCCGTTTGTTTGGGACTACTGTGGGATAGATCCGTGTGGTAAGGAGTGATTGGGAGGCCGAAATCGAGCTCAGAGTGAAGAGTGGATGGCTTTCCAAAGAAGAAGGCCACCGTTTGAAGACTCTGCTGAAGATGGGCGAGACACCGGATCGAATAGTGACCAAAGAGTTCCTCCGCTGAGTGGTGCCAATTTTCTCGGTGTTGGTAGTGCTTTGTAACTTACGCACCAAGATGCATCAAGCATTTTCGCATATTTTCGCATATGGGGCATTGTAAGTAGTATCAGTATCATCACTCCTTCTCAACTTGCAAGACCCGGAACTATTCCATTTGTTCCGTGTACAAGTCTAAGGTCTGAACACTGGACTCACTCATCGAATGTGATGCTGAAGGACATTCTTCTACACAAAGAAATGCCAACTCCATTCACAAAGTTTCTAGCAGCCATTGGGGTGAAATGGATCCGGCAGAAGATCAAAGAGCACGATCTTCGTCGTGCGGATCCTGAATATCAAAATCGCTTTCCGTTTCTGGATGCCTTGGTGCACTCGGACCGTTTTGAATCAGCTATGGGAAGCATCATGTTGGCGAATGCCATCATGATTGGATTTCAAGTCTCGGCGGGTGAAGGAGAGAAAGATGCTGAAACACTCTACACCGTGCTGGATTTCTTTTTTACATTTGCATTTGTGCTCGAACTCTTTGTCCGTGCTTTGCCCGAGGCTGGATACAGTTGAATGGCAAGCAATTACACGCACACCGAGCGGTCATTACACCAAGAGTCCCTTTTAATTTTGCCGCTATGTTTCCTAGCTTGGACCCTCTTGTATTTGCAGTTGCCCCTATTGCATGTTACCAATCTTGATTTGACATGATTTGAGGATATGCGTATCTTTTCCATGCACAATTGTTGAGTTTGTCGAAGCAGACCAGGGCTGGCGGTGGTGGTGCAAACTGAGCAACATTTTTGACGTCATCATTGTGCTTGCCACCAATGTCATACCCGCATCATGGCTGGATATGATTTGAGAAAGCCGATATCTGCTATCTCTTCATGGTGTGGACACCCTGGCAGACCTATGCATTCTGCTGTGAAGACAAGCTTTATACTACATCTGAGGATTTTCTTTGATTCCGCAAAGGATCGTAATAGGGGCGTGTGACCTGCAAACACCCAGCAATTGCACCTGTTTTTTTTGTTTTGGACTACAGTTTTCTAAGGTTTGGGTCTTTCTGCCGATGGGTATTGACAATGCCGTTGTCAGACCCTTCGCAGTCCTGAGACTTTTTCGGGTGGTGAAGCTGGGCCGATTGATTCGAAAATATCGGCGCTTGAAGATTCTGTGGAACCTCTTCCAGGCTACAGGTTGCAAAACCATGCAAAAACCCTCAAAAACCAAAGGACTACGCACTGCCACGCATGCACTTTTACAGACATATATTCTATTATATGATATTATATAATATTATATATGATATTATTATATTATATGTATATAATATATATATATAAAGGACATAAAATCTATTAAATATATTAAAGCATATTGAATCCAGTCTCATTGCCCGGAGCTTCTCCGAACTGTGAATTGTTTCATGTTTGAACATGGACAGGTGAGACTAAATAGTACTTCCAAGCTTCTCACCAAGCTGCAAAGGGCCTGTAGCATCCTGTAGCCATGTCATGCAGGGATTGATCGGCAGTGGTCGTATTCTCATCTACACCCTGCTGATGATGGGTACAACTTTGTTCATCTTCGCGGTGTTTGCAGTGGTGCTCATCACCAAGAATGACATTACGAAGGATCACCCACTGGTGCTGCTCTACTTCCCATCCGTTCCTGAGGCGCTCTGAACTCGGGGCTGTAAACCCACAGGGCACGCATTCCGGCTGCCAGGGCACATGACAGCCATTTTCTTTGTGGAAGAACCCGAAAGAATCCATGGTTCCGCATTCAGTGGAATTCCATCGAATTCCAAGCATTTCCGCCAAGCATGAAGTAACAAAATTCCAAGCATATTGTTTGTCATGGAATACTGAATAACAACATAGTAGCAACATATAGCGTCATCTAGCAACATATACACATATGTATACATATGTCACATATGATACACTTGTGCATCATCCACAATCATCCTTTGCATTGCAGGCATTTTTCACGCTGTTCCAGATTGTGACCTTGGATAGCTGGACGGGTATCTCCCGACCACTGGGAGAAACGAGCCCTCTTGCCGGAATTATCATTGTCCCTCAGCACAGAAATGGCACCAGGATGGCCCATTTCAAAAAAATCATTGCTTTGGGATGCTTTCAGGTGCTGCTCCAGGTGTTATCCGTATGGTAGTTTTGCCAGGCATGTTGAGCTGACATTAAGTGCAACTTGAACACGTGATCCCACACGCCGTCCAGTACACTTGGTTTTCATGCCTTAGTATCCAAGTCTTTGACTATGATACAGATACAAGTATTGTTGGAAGCATCCGTTGAGAAAAATGTCAGCACATTTCGTGAAAAGATCCCATGAAGAACAAAGGTCACCACCGTTCTGATTGTTGAGCTTTGTCTTATGAACTTGGTGACGGCCACCATTGTGAACGCTGCTTTCGAGAGACAAGCCGCAGATCACGAGATGGTGGCACGCGAGAAGAAGGAGCCGTCAAGCAACATGCGTTAGTCATCTTCACACAATGTCCCACAACTCCGGCAGCTGGCACACTGCAGCGCTGTGATGTGCTAGGACTAGAGGTTGTTACATGTTGTATTTCTCTCTGCAGTCTCTACTCAAAATCTGGCATGGAACAACTTGCTAAAGTCTAACTCAGTCTAACTCAGTCTAACGTGATTTTCTGCTATGTTGGCCATCCCGGGACAAGACTCCAGGGGTTGGAGAGATGCCGATACCGATACTGAGCTGGGATCATAAGCTTAGCGGAAATCGGGCCAGTGGATGCCCAAGCTGCAGGAGAAAAATGACAAGTTGATTGAAGACATTCGGAATCTCTTTGGCGAGATGGACAAGAGAGGGACAGGAAAGCTAACTTACGATGAATACATGGAAGCAGTGGAGGCCAACGATGTGATTAAAACCAAGTTTGTGACCCTGGAAATCGAGCATGCTGAAGAACTTTGGAATCTCATTGACGTGGGCACTGGGGAGATTGCTGTAAATCAATTTGCACAAGGCTTGCGCATCATCTCGGAGGAGACGAAGGCCAAAGATCTCTTTGCGATCAATCGACGGGTTGGCAATGCTGCCCATCGCTTGGAGATGTGCGTCCCTGACATCAGAGGGCACGTTTTTTTTTTTTTAAATACTTTTCCGTGCCGAAGTCCGAACTCATATGTTTGAATTGCATAAATATATATTATATACATGCATGGTTCAACTTATATACATTAAATTATATATATAGATATATTATAGTGTCATTATACATTGTCTAGCTGTTACATACTACCATTACATATCCACGCTTATTCACAGGATATAGAGACAGGTGTTGACTGACAGGATCCACAGCCGAGGTTGAGGAGATGAATCGAAACGTACGGCAAGTGCAAAGATTTGAGCAAGACATCGCTGCCATAACTCAACAGCTCACCCTGGCCACACGTGTCTTCTGACCAGGTGATTTTTTTCTGATATTTTGGTGTGTTGTGACCTTGTTTTTGCTTCAGAATTTGCATTGCCGACCTCTTTTGTTACAACATACAGCATGCCACAGCTCCTGCGAAGCTATACCAAGGCTATGGTGAATCTGATGCACGGCTGCGCAAGGTGTATTCCAGCAGGCACGGACAATTTTGCCTCCAAACGAGACTCTTGATATCTTGATATCTAAACGTATTCGCGACCATGTTGAAACACAACAAAATGGAAACACATCGAGGATAAACTGTATGTATATCATTGTATATAATCAGTATATGCGTTGATATCATGATATGTCATCCCATTTCATGATGTGTTTGATAGAAATTGCTATGAAGACCGCGGATTCCAGGTCAAGTTCTGATCACGGAGAAGCAAGTGTTGAAGAGCCAGGAAAAACTCCTGGAAAATGTTCGACCACTGCTTGGCAAAAATGTTGGACAGGCGATGCAGGGTGGCTTCCATGAGAAATTCAGGAAGGAGGATTCACTGCAATATTTTACATTATTATTATTATATATATATATATAATATATTATTATTCCCCACATCACTGTGTGGGGTTCTTGTTTTTCGCTTGTATATATATATAATTATATTGTGATAGTTTATGATATTTTGAGATGAGGTAAGGTGGAAATGCGGACAGAGGATGGGGTCGAAAGAAGATATGCACCGCAGTTCTCCAGCCCTAAGAGGTGTCATTTGTAATATCCGCATGGTAGCAGGGACAAGAGCAAGACTCAGTTGGAGCAGGACTGGTAATGTCCATCAGAGACGCTGAGAACAACCATGAACAGATTGTTGATCACTGTTGATCATTATTGCAACATTATTGCAGCATTGTGATCACAGAAACGCCCACAGCCATTGCAGCATGCAGGTAGCTCGACTCCACAGACGTCGCAGCAGACGAGGGAAGAAGCACTTCGATGATGATGATGAAATTGAGGAAATCGAGGAAATCGAGTAGGGCCACAAATTTGGATGAGGGAAGGGGTGAGAAGAGTGCATTGAAGAATCCAGAGTTTTGATCCTGAATTATATATACATCTTGTTTGATCTTAATCCAAGTCCAAACGGTTTGTACGAGAGAGCCAAATCGTGCCCCGTTCACGCCACTTGATCAAAATATCCCAAGCCTCAACCAGATCCCTTTTTTTGTGCAGAAAGAGATGCCAAGGCTTTCCACATTTCGTTTGGAATCTTCCATTACCATTGAAGAAATGTTTTTCCAAGAGCACCAAGTGCAGGGTCAGCACACGTTATGAACGACAAGTTGGTGGAAGCCGATTGGGTTTCAGATGTGAAAGCGCGGCATTCTGAAGTCCATATTTCTACAGAAGATGTGCCTACAGATTTACGATTACAATATGCAGTAGCTGCTAGTAGCTTCTGATCCCGCATGACAACACAACTTCCTTCCTGCGTCTTCAGCTTGATGGATTTGATGGCCTGGGTAAGGCCCATCAAAGGTCCAACATCCCAAGGGGAATGACATGGAAATGACATGGAAATGACATGGAAATGACATGGTAATGACTACTTATGTTGTTCACGGATTGCTGAACGTAGTGAAGGAGTACTCACCACATCTCACCACTGACCTCCCAGCTCTCCATCACATATTTCCCTCTGATGGAATCACTCGATACTTCAAAGCCGCTGCAAATCCTGTAAGTCGTTATAGAAGGCCTGCAGCCATTGACTTCTCACAACCCCGCGAAGCGGGGACTCCACAAAATGCCAATTCTCGTAACTACCAGAACCCAGCTGTGCTGGCGCTGCAGTTGTGGTGACTAGAACTCATTCATGATTTGATTTGTTTTATGCTGGAACTTGTTTTGATGCCTCATGGTATTGTCGTTTGTGATTTCCAAGCCTCGTTTATTGCCTCACTTCGATGAACAAGCAGCTGCTGACTTCCTGGCATAGCTGGCCCAGCCTGTCTCACAGAGCCTTTAGCGGCTCTATTCTTTCCCTCTGGAGAGCATGAGGTTGAAGAGACTTTTCTTGGCCTCACAGCTCAGTACAGAAAATCGAGTGTCTCTTGATGGCAGATATGTTTTGGCGACGTTCAACAGTAATTTGTTTTGATTATATGTTTGATATTGTTCGATTATATATTTGAAATTACTTGAATATGTTTGAATCAAACTGAATATACTTTAAATATCCAATACTCTACGTTTGAGAAGGCACGCAAGATCCTAGGAAGTTAGATGCCTGTATCCTTTACAAAGCCGGACGAAACAACACTGGACAACCGCCATTCTTCTATGCTTTCTTGCGAAACCAATACTGAGTTCCCCTGAGCATGCGTACACATCCACAATACAGACATGATACGATGCAACCCATCCAGTGAGAGGTTACTCTTTTCCTACTGGATGGCAATTTCTGAATTATCTTGTGCAGGAAAAATTGCTGAAGATGATCTGCGAATGCGAGCTTTGCCTTTCGACACCACTGAACAGAAGGACTGGACAGTTTTGAAGTAAACGTCACTTGCGAAAAATACATGGTTTATGTCATGTTTAAGTCTTTATATTTTATCATTAGCACCATTCGTTCAGAGATATTCATAGATTTTCATAGATATTCATCGATCGGATCAGAGCTGGGGCAGTCACGAGGCTGTTCGACGGATGCCAAACATCTCCTGGACCTGCTTGGGACCCAGCAAATTGCAGGGACAATGTAAATACATCATAGTTAAATATAGTTAATTACCATCTGGTTATTAAACATAGCCATGGAAAATCACCATTTTTAATAGGTAAACCATCTATTTCTATGGGCCATTTCCCATGGCTATGTTGAATAACCAGAGGGTAAATATATGTAGTTAAATCATATGATTATATGATATCCAGGTATAGTATCCCGGTATCCCACGTTTCTTCTTGACTGTGAGTTTTGGTTCCGATTTGGTCTCCAAGCCAACAGTTGATTCATGACATGATTGTCTATGACATGAACGTTGAGCACCTCCGATGCCCCGAAAAGACGGGAACTGAGGCCACTCCCCTGACGGTGGCTTTCCGCCGGACGTGATCCTCAGTGTGTTGGGAACTCGTGGATGACTGTTGTGAACGCCAGAGCGATGAACGGACGCTTGTGATGTCAGGGCGGCAATGTAGAATTGGATGGGTTGGATGTGGGTTGTTATTGAATTTTTAATTACATATGCCCTTTGATTTGAGTTTTGATTCGTGCCATTGCTCTTCAGATGCCAAGGTCTTTAGTCTTCAGCACTGCCCTGAGAGTCACGCTGCATTTAGCAGCATCACATTGTAGTGCTGGCTTCGGAACAGAGGCCAGTACGAAACGGCCTGACTGATCTGCTGAGCATTGCTGAGCATTGCTGAGCAGATTCACATTCTGAATCTGCAGAATCCCAGTGTAGCATGAGCAGTATACCCTCTGGTAATTTAACATAACTATGAAAAATCACCATTTTTAATGGGTAAACCATCTATAAATGAGCTATGTTCAATAGCTATGTTAGTTTATCAGAGGGTATTACATCACTATGCCCCTGCGCTGTCATGGGATCCTCAGGTCCAGACAGGCCGTTCGATCCGCCCCTGTCTCTTGAGCCAATTCCCATCCAGGCTGGACTGAAGTGATACATGCGTTGCATCATGCGTTACATCATGCAACAGAGATGACATCTGAAATTATATCCGAGTTTTGAAATAGTTGACATGTTCCATGACAGTTATATATGATTAAACAGAATTAAACATGATTGAACAGGTTATTGCAATTCGCAAATTAATGAACAGATATAGAAAGCTGCGAGCTCTCAGATTGCTTTTAATCTACCTGACATTTCGATCCATTCGGAATGTTGATCCAGAAAAGGTCTTGCCTACTTTGGATGCAGCGCAGACATCCAAACCCCTTGTCATGGTCGGCACGGGGCTTGGACACTAGCATTTTTAAGACCCTAGCCGCAAGTTGCTACACATTGCCAGTATTTTGCAACACTTTCCATGTTGCCACGAGTTGCCACGAGTTGAACAAGTGGCGATGTTTTTTTTTCACCTTGGTTTCTCAGTCCCAGTTATCAACTCCAAGTTATTCCAACTTCCAACAGTGTCCAAGGATCAAGTCACCTGACAGCTGACATCAAGATGGCAGGCCATGGGTGTCAATCTAAGATACTCCAAGAATCTGGGATGATATCAGCCCTCTCCACAAGGCCGTGTGCCCATCGATGTGCAACCTCTTTGTCGCATGGAGCATTGTCCGAAACTTTGCCAGCTCACAAGATCAGGTGTAAGTCTTCAATGCTAAGAGTCCATTACTGTATCATATGTATTAATTATATTATATATCAGAATGTTGACATATTTTCACATTGTGTCTCTTTCCCGTGCAGAAACCTCATCCTTATTCATCCTTATCATCCATGTTCGAAGGGTCTTGATGTGCCTCAAAGTTACACTCAAACTATCTCAAGCTCTTTAGGCTATGATGTGGAGTTCATCAACGGCTCCGTCGCAACTGAATTTGGATACATCCGAAGTCAGGAGAGATACAGCTGATGCATCTCTGAAGCCCCCATGCTGAAACACAAGTAGAGAATCTTGTGCAAATGGCAAAGCTCTGCTCTAGTAGCAGCTTGATGCTCAAGAACATCACAAGACCACTGACCACCAGAACATCAAACACATCAAAAGCTAGGAAAGTTAAAACCCTTACCAGAAAACTGATTTCAGCTGCGATTCTGTGCGTGCATGGAGGATGAAGGCTTGATTTCTTGTCCACTGCCGCAGGCACCGGGAAGAGTAAAATGAAGTCACTCCCCCATACTGCCCCGAAACTGGAGGAACAGGCCATCCTTATTTCGACATCTTTGCACCAGTTGCAGATCAAGAAACTACAACATACTACAACTATCTGCCAAGCCATCTGCCATCTTGCCATTGGGATGGGAACGGCATGGAAGAACCTCTGACCATCCTCTGACCATCAAAGGTGGGGCGTCTTTGGTCTGGCCTGAGTGGCCGCAGCAAATGCCAGCTGAAAGTATCGCTTGACTCTTAGAACACTTTGGGATTATTTATGATTATTTGGCAAAATTTGTAGTGTGTATCACTGTGTATCCGTCCCAGGCAGTTGCATGTCTTGTTCTGCAAGAAAACATCGGCATGTCGCATCAAATGACCGCAGTCCTGGCGGAGCAAGGTTGAACGGCGGGGTGCACTGGTCAGAACCGCCAATTGCCTGTATCTCAGACTTGGAAAGCTCCCATAGATAGAAATCGACCACCAGAGTGAGGTTGGCCATGGTTGGTAAGTTGATTTCACTCAGATGAACATGTTATATCATTTTATCATATTTTATCATGAGCTTTGAAAATTGCACATGCTTCAGGCCATGGATGTGATTGCCGCACCGACGCTCTTTGATGCCACTCCTACTCGAGTCAGTGTGGAACTTAGGCCGAAAGGGTGGAAAGGGTTGGAATTGCCAAAGTGATGTGGAAGACACACACCAGCAGTGCAGAAAAATATGCGGCAAGGTATTGCAGACTTTTATCGGATAGAAAATGCATGTGTATGCTGTATGCATATGTCCTTATAAGGCAACCTTTGCGGTCCGCAAGAAAAATAGCAAACTGAGGTGCTGACTCTGGCACCGACATGTTCTGCGAGAAGTGCACAGTTCTGGACATCATCGGCAGTGCTACCCCAAGATGAATCAAGGCAAACTGAGGTGAAAAGCTGTTGGTGTATCTATGTGTATCTCAATATGGCTCGATGACCAAATATGACCAAAGTTGGTGCAACACGATAGTGATGCAGAAATTGGTGATGGTGAAGTATGGAAGCCCCTTTGTGCTCTATCCCATGATATCCCATGATATTCCATGATATTCCATCGAAATGAGCCATTTTTTGGGAATCTGATGGAATCTGTTGCCTCAGGTCACTTCAATCACGCAATTGGCAACGACACGATCTCTCCGAGATGTTGGCTCGGCGAGCACGAGGTTCACCATGCATCACCATGCTGATGGCCCATGGGCCCCAGGGGGGCCCCAGGGGGGCCCCAGGGCCCATGGCAGGGCTCCGTCATCTCCGTCATGCACAACGTCACCAAGTGCTCATTTCATTCCGGGCCTCGGATCAGGCAGGACAGAATGTTGGGGCCCCAGAGCCAGATCTCCAGAGATTGGGTTGATTCGGTGGTGAAGAGATGCTGACTCCGACATCTTTAGCTAATCATGTTTTGTAGCACTTCACATATCAAACTCCTCTGTCACTCTGTCACTTTCCGAGTTTTAAAGGACTCAACGAAGTGTTATTTCACTTGCACAGTTAATTGGTGAGTCTTACATTTTTTGCTGTACAACTCGTGATCCTAAGCAGCTGCTTCAGCCAGTTTGCAACTGCTTAGGACATTTGATTCCGTGGCTCTTGGCAATGGTCTTTTCGGAGTATCCCTTACGGGGTTGGAGTCTCAAGAGCGGCGATCCCGACATCCTTTGTCCAAGTCAATACCAACCCCTCACACTCAGCGACAATACTTGGTGATCTTGGTGATATTGCTATATGGATCAATACCTATTAATACCATTTTTAATGGGATGAACATCCATAAATCCCAGCTATTTTGATGTGAACTACAGGGGTACTATTGGTTTTGACACACTGCCAAATGATCTAAAAATGTACACAATTATATTATATATAGATATATATTATACATATTAATATATATATATATATAATAGTGTGAGATGAGTGTTTGTCATAGAAAGTCTTTCACCTCACGTGCCGAGGCCTGTCCTGAAGGATCCAATGAGTCCGAAACCGCCTGTCATGGTCTTTGCTGGGCTTCTCAGAGTACGAAACGAGTTGTTGATATTTTCCATATCAAACTTATAGTATTTGAATGTGTATTAGATAATATGTAATATTTCTCAGAGTATGGATCATATTACATAGTATTACATTCCCGTATTTTGACATCAAACTTATCAACACAAACAATTACGGGAATGTAATGCTATGTAATACTATGTAATACTATGTAATATACTATGTAATATTATGTAATAAATTAATGTCGCATACCTTAAGTTAATGCAGCAATGCAAACACCATTTCAAGTTGCGCTTTTTCATATTGGTGATTCATTGAATCAGGTGGCAGATCCTCCGGTCATCAACTACATCAGACCAACGGTTGTCTTCCAGGAGCCAGGCCGTCGCCTTTACGTTCAGAGCCCAGAGATCGATGGAACGATGATTGATTAGTGTGATTTTTCGTGAATGATTAGTCTATGCTTGGCACATGGCAAGTCCATGGAAGGTTGCACCTGGCTGATTTTTTCTGTATGGCAGGTGAATTCACTTGAAGGTGGTTTGCTTTGTTCCACAAACACTGCTCATAGATGTCATAGTCTCTTTGGATATCTTTGGATCTTATTTGTTGCATTTTGCGCATTTCTTGCCCTTCACGCTCTATTCCCAACAATTTCCAACACGCATTTCTTGAAGCAAGGTCTATGGATCCCACTTTCCGCCAGACACTGGTGGTGATTGTGCCTTCTTCAGAGATGGTACAGCAGGCATCAGATACCCTATTTCCATCTATTTCCATCTATTTCCTCCGATGGTTGAATTTGTTGGGACGGCCTTGTACAAGGTCGGTTGGACTTTGCTAAAGAACTCCCGCATCTTGCACATAACATGCGCCGCTCGTAGCAAGCGGATTACCGCATTCATTTTGAGCCAGGCCGAGACCGAGTGGTGGTTGGGATCTTGGAAACTGATTCAATTCTTGGGTTCGGCAAGTTTCAAGGGGCAATATCAATGGGGAGAAACTTGAGCGCAAGAAAGCCGATGGTGCAGAAAGAATTGAGGCAGCTGCAACTGAAATGCCCAGTTTCTGATTTTTCCTTTCTCCCGTCTTCTGAGGTTCCCTCTGTGAACCTCAACAGCAGCCTGGCCATTTGTCCCTTACCAGAGGCTTTGACAGGTGGTAAGTATCAGTTGCTGCCTCAGTTGCAGCCCAGCAGTAGCATGAACTTCCGGACACTGGAAGAGTGTTCGATCATGAGTACAACAGGATAACAGGCTGCCCCAGTACAATCGAAAGAAGCAATGCCTCTTTGGATGGAACCACGTCCCTGAGGCTGATGATTCGCTTCAAGGTGGAACAGTCATGCCAAACGATCAACACATGCAGCATCGTCATCATCTTGCCAACCTTTGCTCCAGAAATTCATTTCCAAAGCGAGATACATGTGATTCATAGTTTATTTATTTTACATTATTTTACTTGTTCGCAAATCGGAATGTTCTCCCAACCAATTTTCCTGGTAGACGTTTGCAGAGGGGCAACTTCCTGGCAAGTACTCTCAAGCATCTGATATAAATATATATAATTATATATAAATATATAAAAATCCTTTCTGATCCTGTATGAACTTGGCAAGACTGGAAACTGGTAGTGATGTGAACTTCCAAACATCGTGGTCTACGGAGCTGACGTTGGTTCAGGGCGGAGTGGTGGCTCAACCGCATGTGGATCAGAAGCCAGTCTTTGAGGTGCGACATTTGGAAATCGAGATTTCTAGCGTAAAGTCCACTTTTAATCACTTTTTCATACTTTAAAGATTTTCAAAGCTTTCAAATGCTTTCAATAGCTTTCAATGTTCTTCTCAATTGGAAATTGCACCACATTTCAAGGCTCGTTACCAAATCCAAGTTTCTAACCTCTCCAATTCACCTCTTGAACAGACTCCGCCTAGTTCGACCAACCTTAGCACCCCCAGCTCCCAGATACTCGAAATCCTTTATGTGCTTGTCATGTGCTTGTATGGTTTAAAACAGCTGTTGCTGTTGCGCTTCGCATTTTGTGTTTGGGACGACACTGTTGCCATATTGGAACTTCAACTGATCAGGTTTTGGATCCTCTTCATGTCTCGCAGTCGGAGACCAAGCATCCCAGCATCCGTTGGATGGACCATGATGGACCTGGCTGGCACCGAGGTTCCGCCCGAGCGTGGTTGGCCCGCGACGTCCAGTACGGGAAACCCAGCAGACAAAATCCTGAAGCGATCACCAAACCGAGTTGTCGCGTTGTCGTCATCTTCAAAGACTTCCTTTGGGAGTTGCAGGTGTTGCAGTCTTGAATATCTTGGATTATCTTGGCATCCTGAGTTCTGAGTTTCTGCCCGAAAGCTCATGACGCGTACTGCCACCATGAGGTCCAAGTAATCCTCGATGGCGTTTCAGCGCCACTACAGGAACTGGAAACGTCTGGATCCTTCGAAAGTCAGGCCGAACCTACGAACCATTCTTGAATAGTGCAGAGTGCATGTTGTAGCACTTTGTGTGTTGCACCCTCTTGTAGCATTTTGACATATTTTGACCTTATTTTGTACCCGTCCCTTTTCACCAAGCAGTAGAATCTGAAGCACTATATGTCAAAATACTGTAATTTCAGAATCATCAGCATTTTGATCAGTGCATCCCAGTGACTGTTGAATTCCATCAGCGACGAGGCCATTTACTGCATGTGGTTTGTTTACGCCAGCGAGTCCCAGACCCAAGGACTGGCTGAGTTTTGTGGGTGATCGATTTGGTGGATCTGACATGATCTGACAAGCTTGACGTCAAACTATTATATAGATTTATATTATAATCATAGAATTAAAATGAATTAAACACAATATTTATATAATATAATATAATATATTATAATATAATATATTATAATATGATATAATATATTATAATGTAATATAATATGATATAATATATTATAATATAATATAATATGATATGATATATTATAATATGATATAATATAATATAATATACTATAATATAATATAATATGATATAATATATTATAATATAATATAATATGATATGATATATTATAATATTATATAATATGATATAATATATTATAATATGATATAATATAATATAATATGATATAATATATTATATTATGATATAATATAATATAATATGATATAATATGATATAATATAATATAACATGATATATTATAATATAACATGATATATTATAATATAACATGATATATTATAATATAATATAACATAATATATTATAATATAATGTAATTTGATATAATATATTATAATATAATATAATATGATATGATATAATATAATATGATATAATATAATTTATATTATATATATATATATGTTTTGAATGCATGGAAAGATTAACATCACACTGTGGATGCTTTACCTGTTGTACTCTCCGTGCCAGCATTTAATGTGGCTTGTCACTTTTGCGTTGTTCCTGGCTTCGAGTCATCCGCTTGAACATTTGCACAACATGTCGCCTTATGTTTTGTTATGCCTCGTTATGCCTCGTTACAGGAGCTGAGAACAGCCTTCCAGTATTTGTGTCTGAAGCTGGCCGCGCACGCGTGATGCGCTGCACAGATCCAGAGGCCCAGGAAACTGTTCAGAATCTCTCTGGGATAGAACTCTGACCAAATACACTCAAGATAATCAAGCATCAAGTATGAGAAAAGGCTACACAGGAAGTGTACTGTAGCAGGCTTAGCAGGCATCACTCAAACCTTCTGTCTTGAGACTAAAACACAGCATGCGAAACATAGGTCATCCAAAGGTACTCAAGAAAAAAGTAGACCTTCCTGCCGGTGATAGAAACATAAGAACACAATGCATACACACCGCTTGGGTCAAACGCGTGATGCCACGCTTTGAACGCTTCGAGGTGACTCGCTTCTGCGCGTGTGGTCAAACTCTCAAAGGCTGCCAGGATGCAGAACACTTGGTGTTTGGGAGCCCAGATGAGTCCCGATGAGCCCCTCCTTTGTCAGGACATGCCAAAGGTGTTCAAAGGTTGCTAAGGCTAAGGCGTCACAGCCACTTTGGATATCATGTGAGGTGGGACTGCCATAGCTGAGACAACAAAATCTGTAGACACGAATTCTGTGCATGTTTACAGGATTAGGCAAGTGGACATAAATGAAAGTTTATCTTTATATGTGAATATAATATAATATAATATAATATATAATATATAATATATAATATATAATATATAATATATAATATATAATATATAATATAATGTAATATAATCCAATGTCTCCAATTTTTGGATGTCTCATGTATTGGCGGATTTGGCGGATGCCCCACCTTTGAACCAGTTTCTTTTGATCAAAAGTTGTCTGGTCTTCATACCTGGGCGATCCAGGGCCCCTAAGGAGCTGCTTGTCGCCAGTGTTGCCAGAGGAGATGGCAGAGGAGGGACCTTGTGTTGTTCCTGGAAAACCAGCCAAACTTTTTCAAAGTGATGTGCAGATTTTGCTGATTTGGAACGCTGTGAAATACTGGGAACACTGATGAAGAACCACAATCCATCTCTTACTGCCAGTAACAGATCTTGTCTTCGTGCCAGAGCAGGGCAATGGTTGTACAATGACGAGCTATCAGCCGGAGAACCGATCAAAACGTGTTCAACCTGTTCACATCTTGTATCATTTGTCTTCCAGGCCCGCCGGGTGGTATACACCGCCAAGCTACAACTTTCCACAGATGCTGGCAGGTGGGAGCAATTGTAGAACTTTGCAAGGTTGAGTCCTGCTGACTTTGTGAAGACATACCCTCGAGCAAACGCGCAAGGACAGTCAGTAATAGTTGGAAGTCAATGGCTTTCACGGAACTTTATTTGCAATGGAAACTCTGCATATTTTTGGAGAAAACCAGTCTACACATACTTTTCTGGCAGAATTCGGGTTTGTTCTTTGGACAGATGGGTTTCATCGCTCTATGCTTCGTTCGACATGTTGAAACAATGTGTAGAGATGTGCATGGCTTATTTTTCTTCAAAGCGTAAAACCAGAAAAACACAGAGCACATGAGATCTTGGAGAGGCTTCACTATCCCATCAATTTGGATCTCAGGCTCTCGGTGTGATTGCATTCAGGGACACGTATCAATCAACATGTCGGCAAGTAGAAATACCCCATCAATTTCAAACCTTTGACATATCATTTTTAAGGGATGTGGTGAATCACCTCTGAGCAAATCAGTACAAAACTTGCTTTTGATGTGCAATCTGTCAGCACCGGGAAATGTCAATGCGCGAAAGGCTTCAGTGGGACCCACTGGTCCTTCCATTGCCAAAGGGAAAGCTCTCCAAGGCAGGGACAATGCAAGAAGGATCCTATTCCTGTCCTGTCCAAGTTGCTCAATGAACTAAACAAGCACCTCTTAGTTAGGCAGGTCATGAGGCTGGAACAACAGTAGAAACGAGGGAGATTCCGGAACTTAGATGAACATGGACTGCATCCACGTTGTTACTGTATTCCGTATCTGCATGCATTTGCCTCCGCATGCGGTCCCAGGAATTGGGTGTTTGCTGCTGCTTCGAATAACTGTTTACATTGGTGGAATATGGCGCAATCTTGTGTATGGTGTTTCTTCTACGGGTTGCCCAGTACAGGCCATCATTCATCATGAATCATAAATATCATAAATCTTCAAACACTTTTCCCATGAGCAAATCATCAAATCGATGTTACAATGTGTCTGTGTCAACAATGCCAGGTGTTTGCTGGAACCTCCATCGATGTTACAGCATTAAATGTGCAGCCTGGTGCACGATGCCAGCAGGAAGCCACGGATTTTGACTGATTCGCTGTGCATGTCATCCGTCAATCGTTGAGCGTCTTCTTGAGAAAGGTCTCCAGTGGATTCCAATCACAAGATGAACATAGATCAACCATTCCCATATGCAATCAGTTTCGGCTTCCCTGATTCAGTTTCAATTTATTTCAAAGGTTTCGTGCCTATGGCAGCAACGGCCGCTTGCTTCTGGACGCACAGCTCTTGGGCACCCGCTGCGGCATTGAAGCAGCTGGCGTGGAGCTTAGCAATGGCAGTTGGGTAGTTTCAATCTCTGGGTCCTGGAGTGTTGACTCGTTTTTTGTCGAGCCCAAAAACCCGAACGGCACTCTGGAACCCGGGAACCCGTGAACGCAACCTGCTGTTGGGTTGCAAAGCTGGGTTAATGTGTCCTTTGTGATCCTTTGTGTGTCCTTTGGTTTCGAATCCAATTTCCTGAGTCTTCTGGTTCAGCCTCAAATAGCACCGTGGCTGGTATCCAGTCATGAAGTTTGGAATTGAAAAGTCACACTTGTGAAGTTTGCATGCAATCCACGAGCATGTTTGAAGCTGTCATGCGAAGTACTGTGGGTGCTGAAGGTGTGTTTCTCCAGAACACAGAATTTGCCGTTCTTGCTGTTGTGTGTGATGGACAGTGATGGAGTTTTCCTGACTTCTGACTCGTGTGCCAAGGTCCAGCAGTGAACATCTCCAATGACACCGAGGTTGGAAGGGAATTGCCATGGAAAGATTCGGACAGATTGTGAGTATTGGAGACACGACTGTATTATACTGTTTTGGTTTTGATCTGTTTTGGGATTCTTTTAACATTCTAAGTCTAACAGTTTCCAGTCGCTTCCCGCACAAATTCGACAAATTCGAGGTGGACCTGGATGACGCAGATGTCAACGGACAGGGCCTCAGGCACAGCCTCAAAAACCAAGTCATGGCGGCTTGTCATGGCAGGACTTGCTCTGCAACTAGCTTCAGCCGTTCATACTTGTTCACACACACACATATATAATTATATATATATATGTATAATATATATTATATATTATATATGTATATATATATATATATGTGTATATATAATATATATCTCTTTGACATTCTCGTTGACATTCTTTGACTAGCTTCTTGTGAGACAAAGTTCGAATGAATCGAATGGCAGGATATGACAGGTACAGTAGATGCAGAGAGACTGATGAATCAGAGAGGCTCATGGAAACTGAGGCACGGTACCATCACACACAGCTTCACCATGTCCAA
Organism: Cladocopium goreaui; assembly: GCA_947184155.2. Classification (NCBI taxonomy): domain Eukaryota; class Dinophyceae; order Suessiales; family Symbiodiniaceae; genus Cladocopium; species Cladocopium goreaui. The sequence goes on along the minus strand of CAMXCT020006612.1, from coordinate 329,937 downwards.
GAGTTGCTGACGACTATCGCACTGGTCCGTGCCACAGCGTGCTTAACTAATTCTTGGGACTCTATAGCAATGGACTATATAGTCCAAAGGTTCGCAGACTCGATAATGATGCATGTTGTGTTGTTTTGTGTTTGTAGACACACTCTCCAATCACCTGTTTTGCAGCTTCACTTGGGAGTTGTACCCACAGATGACAGCAGAAGGGTTCGTATGACCACTAAGTTCCTGAGCTTGCCATCTCGATTGAAGTGGAGGCGGCGGATTTGGAGAGATTCATGACATTGACAGTGACGCCTTATCAACCTGCACGAGCAAAACACTTCAACAAACTATTCATACATATGCAGCATATGCAACAAAACATGGTCATTCCTGTTAAGTTTCGCTGCTCAAACACACGCGTCTCTCGTGATTCCGCAAACCTCCGCCATGTCGGCCTTGGTTGCACTCTCGCTCTTCGTGGTGAGCACCGTTGCAACCGTTGCTGAGCTCGAGCCTCTCGAGCCCAGTTGCCTTTTGCAGAAAGCCAAGGAGCAACAGGAGCAAAAGGCAACTGGGCTCGAGCAACAGCTTGTGGCGCGGGAGCTGCACCAGGTGAAACCTCTGGAGCAACAGCTGGAACAGGTGAAGGCACTTGTGGTGCCACCAGCTCCCTTTGGCTCAACCTTTGTATGTGGCCCAAATTGCAGATGCACGGTTTTTGTCAACTCTGTCAACGGGCTTGATATTGGTAATTGCTTTGCACATTGTCAAGGCTTCCCAGGATTCATATTCGCCCCAAACGGTCCACCAAGCGGAAGCACTGACTGCCGGTGCTGCAGAGACCTTGATCAAAATACCCCTGTAGTGACTGAGTGGTATTTATATTCGCAGACACTCCCCCCACCAGCTCCTTCTGGCTACGACTTCGAGTGCGGCCCAAACTGCAGATGCGCAGGCTTTATCAACCCCGGAGCTACAGGGCTCACTATTGGTCAATGCGCAGACCGTTGTGCAAGCCAGGAAGGATTCATCTTCGCCCCGTTGGGTCCACCGCCAGACCTAAGTGACTGCCGGTGCTGCTCTAACCTTGTAAAAGTGGAGAACGTCCAGACTCAATGGTATTTGTATGCACCCAGTGGTGGAGGTAGCACAGGTGATCCACATATCAATACTTTTGATGGCCGACATTACACTCTTCTCAGCCAGGGCACGTTTTCACTATGGCACTTCTCAGGTGTGGAGACAGACTTTCATTCAGAAGAGACTGGCGGAACCAAGAAGTTCCCCGTCGATTGGCAAGTCTACGCACACTATTCAGGTCAGGGTTTAACTTTTCCTGCGCTTTGTCTTGCATCCGATTTTGACTTAAACCAATGTTTTTTGATGGCGAGTTCAATGTTGGTTGCCTTTCAGTGAGCTGAGTTTCACTGCAATGTTTCCTTCGGCGCCACGGGCTTCAACACAATCAAGAGCCGACTCTGCAAGGGCACACCGTTTCGCACCGAGCCCTCCAAAGTTCTTTTCCCACAGGCACAGACTCAGTTTAAGAAAATCGCAACGATCTGAGCACTTGGGAGTATATAGCCGGATGGTCACACATTGGGTCAGGATGGCTATTGCCTTGGCAACTTTGGATGGAGATGAAAGGTATGTAATAACCATGGGGCGTCGCACCAGCTCTTCACACCCTCTTTGCCCGCACCTTCAAGTGATGATGCCATCAATCGCTCGTTGCATCCGACAAAGCTTCCTTGCCCATTGAGCCGATGCTCCTTCCATCCCCTGCCGCATGGAATCTCAATGACCAGAAATGACACTATGTTTTCATTCTGTGACTGCCTATTTGCAAATCACTTTGCACATGTGCATTCAATGGCAAGATTTAGGGAGGTTTGGGCTTCAAAGCGCCCGCTTTGAAAATACCTTTCTGCAAGGCTGGGAACCCAAAGAACGGCCTTTTCATGCCTGAAAAGCAATGCGCCGCCCATGGTCTGCACCGTCAAGTCGCTGACCTTCGGGCCTGGTGCAAAGGTGCACGAATCCATGGGCTCGCTTTGGCAAAGCCAGTTGGTTGGGCACATTCTTCGCCATCTGCATAGCAGGTCATTCTTGGGGTTTTGGGTGTGTTCCTCAAAGCGCACGCCCAAAGTGCCCCCAGCTTCCAACCATTGGACCGTTGACCTTGACCCCACTGCGGGGTCATAGTACCATTGCTTTGCACGTCGCTGGGCATTTCTCCGGGCTGCCCTTGCCCGCAGTAAAATGCAGCAAAACCTTCGCACAAGCCAAGGCGCCTGTCGGCAAGCCGTAAAGAACCGCAAGCAGGAAGCCAATCTGGCAGGCACATGGTTTCGAGGAGCTGCGCCCAAGCTGAGGACAGCCTTTGCCTCGAGGACCCAGGTCTTGATTCAGGGCTTCTTGTCGGACCTTCCTTCGGCGCTGGAGCAGTTTCACCACCTGAATTATGGTCGGACTGCTCATGAGCTGGGTCACGCATTTCTTTATCCAAGACTTCGCCCATCAAATGGGAGAGTATAATAACCCGACACCTATTCGTTTAGTATGCCATGATCCCCCATTAGCCATATGTAGTTCTCACTCGAGAAAACGATAAGAGGAAAAAAAACGATAACGATGCTCATACATACATTATATATTGTTTATGGGACATGTTCGAAGCAGCAACAAGATGATATCCCATTGGTGCTTGGGTCCTTATCCCAGGATTTTGTGACTGGGCTGTTTGGTCCATATGCTGCAGCCGTTTTGTGTGGTCGAGGGGTGACCCGATATTTTGATAGTTTGCAGCATGTGGCACGTGAAAGAGCGCATTCATGGTACCACTTTGAAGTCATACTGCCGCTGGGCTTTGAAGTATGCAAAATGGTCTAACGAAGGTTCAGTGTGAATGCTTTCAGTGTGAATGCTGTGGGTGCATGTGTTGTCGATTTTTTTTGTTTGAATGTCTCCGTTGGTTTGGCCCTGCGGACGCTAAGATATCTACTACGATTTGGCGACTGGCAAGCAATATCGCAGTCTGAAGCAGGCAGAGGGCGCGTGGTATTCAAAGGCTCAAGGTGGCTCATCTTCCCAGCTTGCTTCTTGGCAGGAGTCCGGATTATTGTATTTGCTGGTGGGCCCTTTAAAAGGCAAGAAAAACAATGAAATACAAAGAAAAACGGCCATGAAATAAATAAGATACATTGTAAATAGAAAGAAAATGAATACATACAGAAGAATAATGTAAAACGCAAAGAAAAGCAATATAAATATAAGGAAAAGCAACGTAATCCCTGCTTAGCTTCCAGTGAGTGTATTAGACATGGTTATTTCTCAGCTATATATATATATATATATCTCGCTCTCTCCCTTATATATGCAGATATATACAATGTATTTTTTACGATGCATCTCCATATTTGCACATATACGGTTGCTATGCCCATATCTATACACATATATATTCATATATATATATGCATATACGAATACGTCGCTATAATAAATAAATAAGTATATCTATATAGATAGATAGATAGATAGTTAGATAGATAGATAGATAGATAGACAGACAGATAGATAGATAGATAGATAGATATGTGTGTGTGCCCGGACATATAAAGACACAAAATCTATGAATAGGTGTATATATTGTAAGTCATATAGTGGTTGGATGTATCAATGGTTTCTGGTGCCAGCATGCTCGTGCACAGCCCAGGCCGTGGAACCTTTGCAGGACAAGGATGGAACGAGTGACCAGCCTTCTGCCCAGCCTGCGCCTCGTCTCGCATGTAGCGTCTGTTGGCTGCATCGGTGGCAGTGTGAGGGTGCAGCATGACAGACACATCTGTGAAACAACTTCTCAAGTGGAGCTTTCCTATAGCATGGGGAAAGCCCTTAATCATTCATTTGAAAAAGATCTATCCATTATAAACTATCCACTTTGGGGTCGCCCATGATCGGAACCCCCCTAGGTTGCTTTTGGGTGCCGCCCCATGCTTTCCCACAGCCCAGGCCGTGGAACCTTTGCAGGACAAGGATGGAACGAGTGACCAGCCTTCTGCCCAGCATGTGCCTCGTCCGTCTGTTGGTTGGATGGGTGGCGGTGTGAGGGTGCAGCATGACAGACACATCTGTGAAACAACATCTCAAGTGGAGCTTTCCTATAGCATGGGGAAAGCCCTTAATCATTCATTTGAAAAAGATCTATCCATTATAAACTAATATAAACTATCCGCTTTGGGGTCCCCCATGATAGGAACTCCCCTAGGTTGCTTCTTGGTGCCGCCCCATGCTTGCCCACAGCCCAGGCCGTGGAACCTTTGCAGGACAAGGATGGAACGAGCGACCAGCCTTCTGCCCAGCCTGCGCCTCGTCTCGCATGTAGCGTCTGTTGGTTGCATCGGTGGCAGTGTGAGGGTGCAGCATGACAGACACATTTGTGAAACAACTTCTCAAGTGGAGCTTTCCTATAGCATGGGGAAAGCCCTTAATCATTCATTTGAAAAAGATCTATCCATTATAAACTATCCACTTTGGGGTCGCCCATGATAGGAACCCCCCTAGGTTGCTTTTGGGTGCCGCCCCATGCTTTCCCACAGCCCAGGCCGTGGAACCTTTGCAGGACAAGGATGGAACGAGTGACCAGCCTTCTGCCCAGCCTGCGAGTCGTCTCGCATGTAGCGTCTGTTGGTTGCATCGGTGGCAGTGTGAGGGTGCAGCATGACAGACACATCTGTGAAACAACTTCTCAAGTAGAGCTTTCCTGCAGCATGGGGATAGCCCTTAATTCATTCATTTGAAAAAGATCTATCCATTATAAACTATTCACTTTGGGGTCGCCCATGATAGGAACTCCCCTAGGTTCCTTTTTGGTGCCGCATGCTTGCCCACAGCCCAGGCCGTGGAACCTTTGCAGGGCAAGGATGGAACGAGTGACCAGCCTTCTGCCCAGCCTGCGCCTTGTCTTGGAAAGAAATGCCTTGACCCCATGTGTTTCAGTCATGCACCTGTGTGCGACGTTGTGTTGTTCAATCCCGGCCCTCGGCAGCATTTGGGCGTCCGCCCATCCTTGTCAGGTAGAGCTAGCTCAGTCGGACCAGCCTTCTACACCTCCAAAGCGGCGCAAGCCTGATGCCTGTGATTCCCCAGAGAAGTCCGGCCCTTGCTTGAAGCGCTTGCGCGGTAAAGTTGCTGAGCCGCCCGAGTGGAAGTTGGCGCTGGAGGAGACAGACTTTGTCCATTGTGCTTGCAGGAAACCTTTGTAATCGTTGACGCGTAGCATATGCATTGTAGCCATTCTAGTGCATGCCTGTGGATATGTCATGTTACTGCTTTCTATCCCTTTATCTTTCAGGAGGCCACTTTGACGGAGTCACAGAAGGAGCAGATTCTGACACTGGCAAAAGCACTTAAGGAAAGCAGCAATGGTGGCAACAAAGATCGCGTCGCTTTCTCCAAAGATCCTACAATGCAGTGCAACGTGTGCAAAGCTCGGAAGCATGAGGTGAAATGGGCAGAGCTCAGCAAAACTCAACAAAAGATGGGAAGGCATTGAGACCCGGCAGCATCGAAACGGTTTGTGGTTTGCGTGGTCATAGTGAAACTAGAAACCATGACCAATATTGTTCAGGCCCCACGCGCATCAAAGTCATATGCGATGAATGGGAGCAAGAGTTTGACATCTTTACGGCAGAAGCATGGTAGACCTATCTGCAGAACCATGCCTTACAGGTGGAATACCTCTGCAGATTGAAATTTACAGCGTGGCAGCTGCACATGGAGGTAACTGCAGCCAGGGGCTTGGAGACAGACACGCACGTCCTTTTGCACCATGCCGTGTTGCAGGAACGGACATGCAGCCATGGCATGTCCCAACATGCGTCCTCGCACCATTCTGCACCAACATAACTTGAGGGCCATGCTCCTCAACGGAACAAATTTCATCTTTCGCTGCATGGCGAGGTGCCGGTCGACACCCAGGAGCTTCAACGTGTCGAAGGTACTCAGGCAAGGAGCTGGAGTGACTAAAGGGTTGCTGGCACCGTCAGCAGGAAGAACTATAGTAACTTCGACAATCTGGCCGGGCGAAATATGGAGTAAAAAATCCGGCAAACAGTCACAAACATCTTGATCCTGTGGATCCCATGTGCCACGAAAGCCATTGACCTGCTGGGGTGTCAAGCGCGTCAAGATCCTCTGTGTTCGCTTTGGGTGTCAAACTGTTCATAACCAGAAGAAACTGGAGACGTGCACGTGCCGTTGAAGCAAGCAACTTTGGATGAACACATTTGCTTGATTGAAGTAAGTTGGACGCGCAGAATCCAAGTAATATTGTTGATGAAGGCCGAGGCATTAGCGTACGCTATTGGGTAACAGCACCTCAGAGTGGGGACTTTGGCGGCAGGCTCTGCTCAGTGATCAAGGGTACTCTGGCACCATGCCCGCGGACATGATGCCAAAGTCCCCCCGAGCAGTGATAGGCAGGGGGCGCTTTTTGCATTATAAATCGCATACGAAAAGAAACAATTTTGATTTCTATTGACTAAATGACAACGCAATTCAATGTCCGACTCATGTTTTCATAGTGCAAAAGCCTCCCCTATCACTGCTAGGGGGGACTGTGGCATCATGTCCGCGGACATGGTGCCAGAGTACCCTTGATCACTGAGCAGAGCCTGCCGCCAAAGTCCCCGCTCTGTCTACCCGTGGAGAAAGGTGCTAAACACCTAAGTTTAATTGAGAATGTGCGCGCGTTGACGGACAAGGTGGTCAAAAAGGAAAACGCCGCCGCAGCACATTCAAGTTCACAGGTCTTTTCGTCCCAAGTTGCCTGGAAGGGCTGCGTTGATGCCACCAGAGGTGGCTACACAAAATGGAAAATTCATACCCAAAGGGTTCGGCGCAGTAATATAGTGCCCAAGCCTAATAGTCAACGCATTGCTTTTTGGGCTTCATCGAAGCCTTGCGGTGTCGGTCAGAGGCGGATCCATTCTTGTCAACACCTGCAAAGCGGTGCCCCATAGTTATACAAAGGTGGTTCATAACTCCAAACAGTAGGGTGTATGATACATATATCATATATCTGCAGGTAGATACTGGGGTTGAAAACCAACTACTTAAAAGTGGGGGGCACCACCTTGCGGCTCTCCTCGACCAACAGGAACGAAATTTCGAATGTCACCTGGGAGCTTACTTGTTAAATGGGAAACGGTCAAATTGTTGTTCTCACACCTTCTAGACCGCGAGTAGTTGAAGCCAAAGATCTTCCATTGCAAATCGATCTGTACTGTGAAAGATACCAGAGCACCTAGCAATGCCATGGTTGAGTCCCTCTCACCCAAGTTTTCTGTTTCATTGGCTGCCTGCTCTCAGTCTTCTTCTTTAAAAGAGATGAGAGCTTGCATCCACACAAGAGAGGAGATGTTATTGGCATGCGTTTGTCCTAAACCTGGCGCACAACAGTCGTGGCCTGTTTTCTCACCTGTCATGGAGCAATGACAAAGCACGGGTTCGCCTACCGACATGAACAGTGGCAAGCCTTCATCGGGCAAAGCACCGCCACCTTTGGTATAGGCTTCTTCCTTAGCTGCTTGCTACAAGATGCTTTCAGCGCAAGTAGAAGGCAACCACGTTAACTTGAACTAATTGCGTTTCCCCACGCATGTTTTGGTATTTACCTGGTGCCCGCAGCGCTTTGCATCGATCTCTACCGAATCAAGCTTGCTTTGAGAAAGCAAATTTTGAGGGCAAAGCAAAGGCCATTGCAGAAGAGCAGTTAATGTCTGAAGAATGTCTTGATTCTACACCAATGCCTTGAAAGAAGCGAAGGTCTTCACGAAAGTCCCACAACTTATTTGGAGAAGGCCGTTAGAAACGTGTCCAAGGAGCTGTCCGAGGCATGTCTCGAAAAAAAGAAAAGGTGCCGCGCGAAACCAAAGGTTGTGTGAAAGGCCGCGGTCTCTTGACCTTATTTAATGTCGTCTTGCTTTTCCTCTACATCCTAATCCACCTTCGATGCCTTGTCATTCTTGCATTGCCACAGTCGAACTGCTGTTATATAGCAGGCTTGCCAGGTCTCTAATATTTGCGCGAGTAAGGCAGGTCTCACGGCTGCCCAGACCAACATGCATCAGACAATGCCAAGCAGCGAAACCCAGATTTACAAAAGCCAGATGAACCGCCGGATGAAATGCCAAACAACAGTTCACAAAAAGTGGCTCATAGAATGCCAGGATTTACCTCACATAGAATCTGAACAATTTTGTCAATCAGAATGTTGGATTGAGTGTTTGAATCTACCTAAGACCGCATGCTTGAATTTATATGAATGAACACGCCAAAGCATTATTAACGAATCGAAGGCAGGTACCCAAGTCAGAAAAGGCGTCAGGAAAAAAACAAACTATATATCAGAATGTCTGTCAAAATATAATGTGTGATTTCAATGTCACCGCAGAGATTGCACGAGCCAAAGTATTTTTCAGGTGTGCTTATGCTCCACACCATTGTGTAGACTCTTAAGGTCCTAAGAGATGATTTTCTACACTGTGATTTGGGCAATTGCCAAAAGGTTCCGGACGAACTGGAACGTCGGAGAGCCGGAGAGGCCCACAAATTTGCCGACTGTTGCCGCGCAGAGAATTAGGACTTGCTTTCATTGACAATGAAACAAATAACGGGACACAGCATGCTACTTAGAATGATGTTCATAGAATTTCGGCCTGAGAAATGACACTATTGAGATATAGGTGAAGGTAAATATGAACATGTTCATACACTCATGAAAGAAAGATCGGCCACCAACACTATAAGAAAAAAAGTAAGCATGAAATACGGCTGCGACTCATCAGCAACGGATTAAGTTTGATGTGGTTACTCTGCATTGTGTATTCTTTGGTCCTAAGACAGCATGCATAGATACATGGGTTTAAGTCAACTATGACAGCATGAAAAAGTTCAACCCTGATTCAGGTGGCCAATCCTTCACAAAGAGCTTGCTTCTCATTGACAAGTCAGGAGGATCGATGCGACAAATGCTCGAGATCACCTCACAGGACTGCAAGTGGAAAGCACGAAAAGGAAACGAAGAGTGGACTGTGGTGGACTCGGTACACAATGAGTCCATCTCTGTCCCGGATGCTGGAGAGTACATCACAGGCTTCGACCTCAGCAGGACGACCAATCCTCATGGGCATCGCTTTCCCAACCGTGTGCGCTTCAACATGCACACCAAGAATGGAAAGTCAGATATTGCGGTCCTGAGCCTCAGTTGCAGGCCAAGCCACAACATCAATGTCCAAATCTCCATGAAACGCAAGAGTGACCAGCAATTTGTGGATGGTGAATTGAAGGCCGGCCGCAAGTTGCTATCTACGCTGCAGACGTCGACCGACTCTGAATTCAGTGTGGATAGTAAGTGGCAAGAGCTTGGAGGAAGTGAACAAGCAGCTCTGTACCTTCAGCTAGCTGATGAAGATCGAGCATCGGTTGCCTTGTTGCAGACCCATGGCTGTGGTGATGCTGAAAAAGAGTTGGCCAAACAGACTTGTTCCAAGCATTTGGGAGAGGAGCATGGCACAGAGGACGCACATTTTCTTGAAGATTGCATTTATGACCTTTGCCATGGTGCTGGCGAGACGCAAGCAGAACTTGTAGCAGAGCTTCTCGCCACGACCAGGGCCGATTATAAGAGAAATGCCTTGCAATGATGCACACTTATGAAACCCTAAGCCGTCACTGTGTAAGGCATGATGCTAAGGAGAGAACGCTCTCCGGGCAGTGGTAAATTTGGTAAATTGGTAAATTTCGCCGCTCTCCGGGCAAGGGTAAATTTGGTAAATCGGTAAATTGGTAAATTTCGCCGCTCTCCGGGCAAGGGTAAATTTGGTAAATCGGTAAATTGGTAAATTTCGCCGCTCTCCGGGCAATGGTAAATTTGGTAAATCGGTAAATTGGTAAATTTCGCCGCTCTTCGGGCCATGGTAAATTGGGTAAATCGGTAAAATGGTAAATTTCGATACGTCCGGACGAGGTAAATTCGGTAAATTCGGTAAATCGGCAAAATGCTACGACTTTACGAATTTACCGTTTTACGGTTTTATACCGCCTCTGGGTCCACGACTTTACGAATTTACCGTTTTACGGTTTTACCGGTAAATCGGTAAATCGGTAAAATGCCGCGATTTTACGAATTTACCGTTTTACGGTTTTACCGCCTCTGGCTCCACAACTTTACGAATTTACCGTTTTACGGTTTTACCGGTAAATCGGTAAATCGGTAAAATGCTGCGACTTTACGAATTTACCGTTTTACGGTTTTACCGCCTCTGGCTCCACGACTTTACGAATTTACCGTTTTACGGTTTTACCGCCTCTGGGTCCACGACTTTACGAATTTACCGTTTTACGGTTTTACCGGTAAATCGGTAAATCGGTAAAATGCTGCGACTTTACGAATTTACCGTTTTACGGTTTTACCGCCTCTGGCTCCACGACTTTACGAATTTACCGTTTTACGGTTTTACCGCCTCTGGGTCCACGACTTTACGAATTTACCGCCATCTGGCGAGATGAGAGATGAAAAATTGCACGCCGTTGTGGCGCGAAGCACATTTCGAAGTCAAAATGTACAAAACACAGATAGATAGATAGATAGATAGATAGATAGATAGATAGATAGATAGATAGATAGATAGATAGATAGATAGATAGATAGATAGATAGATAGATAGCTTAGATAGATACATAGCTTAGATAGATAGATAGATAGATAGATAGATAGATAGAAAGATAGATAGAAAGATAGATAGATAGATAGATAGATAAATAGAAAGATAGATAGACAGCTAGATAGATAGATAGATCGATGGATAGATAGATAGATAGATAGATAGATAGATAGATAGATAGATAGATAGATAGATAGATAGACAGCTAGATAAATAGATAGATCGATAGATAGACAGATAGATAGATAGATAGATAGGTCGATAGAAAGAAAGATAGATAGAATAGATGGATAGATGGATAGATGGATAGATGGATAGATGGATAGATAGTTAGATAGATAGATATATAGATAGATAGAAAGAAAGATAGATAGATAGATAAATAGAAAGATAGATAGACAGCTAGATAGATAGATAGATAGATAGATCGATGGATAGATAGATAGATATATAGATAGATAGACAGCTAGATAAATAGATAGATCGATAGATAGACAGATAGACAGGTAGATAGGTCGATAGAAAGATAGATAGATAGAATAGATGGATAGATGGATAGATGGATAGATGGATAGATAGTTAGATAGATAGATAGATAGATCGATCGATCCATAGATACATAGGGCGATAGATAGATAGAATAGGTGGATAGATAGATAGGTCGATAGATAGATAGATAGAATAGACGGATAGATGGATAGACGGATACATAGACAGATGGATAGACAGAGAGATAGATAGATGGATAGACAGCAAGCTAGATAGATAGATAGATAGATAGACAGATAGACAGATAGACAGAGAGACAGATAGATAGTTAGATAGATATATCGATAGATAGATAGATATTGATAGATAGATGGAATAGATGGATAGATAGACTAGATGGATAGATGGATAGATAGACTAGATGGATAGATGGCTAGATGGATAGCTGGATAGATGGGTAGATGGATAGGTGGATAGATAGATAGATAGAAAGATAGATCGATAGATAGACAGATAGAAAGAAAGAAAGAAAGATAGATAGTTAGATAAATAGAAAGATAGATAGACAGCTAGATAGATAGATAGATAGATAGATACATCGATGGATAGATAGATAGATAGATAGATAGAAAGATAGATAGATAGATAGATAGATAGATAAATAGAAAGATAGATAGACAGATAGATAGATACATAGATAGGTAAATATGTAGAGATGTAGATAGGTAGATAGCTAGATACACACAGTTAGATAGACAGATCGATCGATCGATCGATAGATAGATAGATGGATAGATAGATAGATAGAATAGATAGAATAGATAGAATAGATAGAATAGATAGAATAGATAGAATAGATAGAATAGATAGAATAGATAGAATAGATAGAATAGATAGAATAGATAGAATAGATAGATGGATAGATGGATAGATGGATAGATGGATAGATGTATAGATGGATAGATGGATAGATGGATAGATAGATAGATAGATAGATGGATAGATAGATAGATAGATAGATAGATAGATAGGTCGATAGGTCGATAGATAGATAGAATAGATGGATAGATGGATAGATGGATACATAGATAGACAGATGGATAGATAGACAGACAGATAGGTCGATAGATAGATAGACAGGAAGATAGATAGATAGGAAGAAAGATAGATAGGTAGATAGATGCACAGTTAGATAGACGGATGAGATAGATAGATAGTTAGATAGATAAACGGATAGATAGATAGATAGGTAGACAAATAGATAGTTAAATAGAAAGATTGACAGACAGAGGGACAGACAGAGAGAGAGAGAGAGAGAGAGAGAGATAGAGAGAGAGAGAGAGAGGGAGAGAGAGAGAGAGATCGATCGATCGATCGATAGATAGATAGATGGATAGATAGATTGATAGACAGACAGACAGACAGATAGTTGGATAGACAGATAGACAGCTAGATAGATAGATAGATAGAAAGATAGATAGATAGATAGATAGATAAATAGACAGATAGATAGATAGATAGAATGGACAGATAGAATGGATAGATAGAATGGATAGATGGAATGGATAGATGGAATGGATAGATAGATAGATAGATAGATAGATAGAATAGATAGAATAGATAGAATAGATAGAATAGATAGAATAGAATAGAATAGAATAGAATAGAATAGAATAGAATAGAATAGAAAGAATGGATAGATAGACTAGATGGATAGATGGATAGATGGGTAGAATAGATGGATCGATGGATACATAGATAGATAGATAGATAGATAGATAGAATAGATAGAATAGATAGAATAGATAGAATAGATAGAATAGATAGAATAGAATAGAATAGAATAGAATAGAATAGAAAGAATGGATAGATAGACTAGATGGATAGATGGATAGATGGGTAGAATAGATGGATCGATGGATACATAGATAGACAGATGGATAGATAGACAGACAGATGAATGGATAGGCAGCTAGATAGATAGATAGATAGACAGATAGATAGATAGGTAAATATGTAGAGATGTAGATAGGTAGATTTGTAGATAGGTAGATAGCTAGATACACACAGTTAGATAGACAGATAGATGGATAGATAGATAGATAGATAGATAGAATAGATAGAATAGATAGAATAGATAGAATAGATAGAATAGATAGAATGGATAGAATGGATAGATGGATAGATGGATAGATGGATAGGTGGATAGATGGATAGATAGACAGATAGATAGATAGACAGATGGATAGATAGATAGTTAGATAGACAGATGAGAGAGAGAGATAGATGGATTGGTAGATAGATAGATGGATTGGCGTTGCAGACTACTGAGAACAGATGTGCTGCACAAAACATGCGGCTGCAGCCATGTTGTGCAACCAAAAATGCACTTATCCCCTTAGCACACCAAGTTTACCAATTTACGGTTTTACCAGTTTACGGTAAATTTTGTTTACGGTAAATTTTGGAAATTTACGGTTTTACCGTTTTACGGTAAATTTTGTTTACGGTAAATTTTGGAAATTTACCAAATTTACCGTTTTACGGGCGTTTCCCGGGAACAATGGAATTTACCGTTTTACGGTTTTACCGTTTTACGGCGCGCCTTGGCCAAAGACGTGCCTTAGACCCGCGCCTTACACACAGACACCACAGCTATACCCTTGCGGCGACTGTGGGAAAAGACGTTGTTTCTAAACAGATGTGGTGAGACACAAAGGTGACGGGGCATTGCTGAAGTCAGCTTAAGTCACAAGTTGCAAGGATTATTCCACTATTGCCATATAGATCGATGCACAGTTACAACTAGACCTAGCGCAGCATGAAATGATATAGACATACATAGACTAGGACACATAGGTCGCACGCATGATGGCCCATGATGGCTGATGGCCCAATGTACAACAAGATGCCCCATCTCTTTGGCACTGCACATTTTCCAGGCTGAAGCCAGCTCGACAGATTCCACTGCGGGTTTTCAGAGTGCTGAACTTAGCAAGAACAAGATGAACAAGGGTGCGCACATTTTCTCAGCAGTATTTTTCATTCTACTGTAAGTCCGAAGTAATTAAAAATTCTGCAAGAGAACGTGTTGACTTGAACATACTGGACATACTTGTTGCCATGGCCGAGCGCCATCACTTGTGTTTCTTGTCAGATACAGCGTCTCGTTTAGCTCAGGCACTTCTCGTGTGCGCTGCCGCATCCCAGAGACTTCTGCATTAGGAACATGGCAGGCGCTAGCCTGCTGTCATTTTCGCCTCTGGACTTCTCGGGACTTCCATTTTGTAGTATTCTAAAGAAGCTACCCTTGTACTGAACTTGGAGGTTGCACCGCATCTCCTCTTAAACGAGCGGGGCAGGTTGGTGTGCTCAACTACGATTCGCTTTTCGCAGTGGCTCAGAATTTTGTGCCTTTCCAGGTGCCTCAAACATGCAGGGTAAGTGCGGGCAGTGGGCATGGCTAATCATGTCCAAGCAGCAAACAGTTTTGGAGAATCCTTATTATGTAGCCAAGGTAGCCTGACATGTCATTGACACATGTAGACATTGCCAAGTACTGTGCCACCTTGACTTTAGCATTCTGGGGATGTGTGAAGTGGGTCGCACACAGGTGTTGCAAAAGTCGATCGTCGGCAGAGTGTCGCCGAATGCTACGGCACTTGGAAGCAACACACCACTTGTACTGCACTGACCTTAGCATTCGCCACAGTGAGCCCCGTGTTTGATGGGAGTCGATAGAGTGCCTGGCCTACCTTGCAAACACCTTGCAGGGCTTGAGAGCTTCCCCAAGCTGAAAGCTATGCTATGCAAAATGCTGAAAGCTATGCTTTGTTGCATCACTCATCCATGTGATGCATGTGCCACACCCAACCCGAGAAATCAGAGGTACGGTGGACCTTTGGGAAGTCTCTTGAGGGAGACAGAAGGTTCCAGGCTCTGTGGTGAAAGAGTAGGGTCCGGGTTTCCGACTGGTGCAGTGCAAGAATGCAAGAGGTGCTTCTTGCTTTTTGAAGCACATCACATCATCTCACTCCAAAAACATTCGAAAACCATCAAACACCAAACTTGATAAACTTGAGCTTTGTCGCAACAAGTGATCGCAAGCGATCGCAAGCGATCACAAACCAATCCTGACTCCGTGAGCCACGCTATGCCACGCTCAGATGCGTCTTCCAGCCTGCTGGATTTGATGGAGAGGCGGAATCGACTCCCTGGGCTCGGAAGCCTGGGCTCGGAGAACGGAGCGGACGGCTGACGGCAGCTGACGGCAGCTGACGGACGGCTGATGTTAGTGGATGGGGATGGAGAGACTGCCTTGTGTTGTTATGATTGTTGATGATTGTTGTGTTTCGAAATTTCATGAAATGTTTCATGACTGTGACAACAGCAAGGAAACCTTTCTGAGTCGTGATTTTTTTCAAGGTCTTGGACAGTCAGCGCGTAGCCTGTTTTCCACCAACGATTCCTGGACTTCCAGACGGGCGCGAGGCCAGAGTGGTAACATGTAACAAATTGTAGTAATGTCAACCCCGGATTAATAAACCATGGTTTGTTAATTAGGGGGTACTCCTCCAATAGTCATAATCTAATACTTAAATGGTACCCTCCCAATTCAACAGCCCAGGGGTTTATTAATCCAGGGTTGACATTAACATGAAACATGTAAATGTAACCACTATTGATAACTAATAGCTACCGTAACTTCCGTCCCCAAAACCGGTGCTTTGGCCGACTTTTGCTCGTTTGTGGCTTCTAGGATTGGTTGCTTCATAGGATCTACACGCAGGTACCACAAAGCCATGGTGTCAGGTGAAGATCACCTTGAGGATTCATGGCACTGCCTTACCATCGGAGGCACCTTGAACGTCACGCGCAACAGGGTCTAACTGCCACTTTTCACAACTGGTGGAAATTGAAGCAAAGATAAGCAAAGGAGGTGGATGCGTTTTTGAGCACAATCTGAGTTCTTTCTCTGATACCTTGGGGTATTTTTTCTGACATCGTATGCTCAGGTCTCCAATGTTTCCATGCGGATCAAGACATGACATGATGCATTTGTTCGATATGTTTTGCTCAGAGCGCTCCTGAACAAGGCATCGTTTATGCTGTACCCACAGCGGCAGCTCTTCACCGTCCCATTGGGAGGACCCCCAATGCGTGTAATTGCAAAACAGATTTGAAGAAACCAAACATAACAACATAAACATACATAAACATACATAAATCATAAACTAATATTACTCATACTCTTTGCGATACAACTTGCATAAAAACATGCGACACACACACACACATGCAGAGTGTTCGTGACAAAGAGCTGGGCTGAGACAAAGCTTTGAGCATGGTTGCTACTGGTATGTGAATGTATCAAGCACAGTATTGGGATAGGTGAAACCTTCTGCTTTCTCAAGTCATCTCAAGGTTTTTATCGGGCCACTGGCACGTCAGGAGAGACCACATCGTCAAATGTGAAGGTGCAGGTTTTGGCCTAACTTTCCCAGCCTGTGCTGTGCTGATGTGGATTCAACGCAACTGCACAAGTGAAACGCAGCAGACAGTCTGACCTGCCATAATCTACCCTCTGGTTATGTCAAAATAGCTATTGAAAATGACCATTAATAGTGGATTTTCCCATTAAAAATGGTGATTTTCAATAGCTATGTTAAATTACCAGAGGGTACAATACTTCATCATTGTTATGCTGAGTGGCTTTGGTCTTTTCCTGAGTCGGATTGACCTCGTTGTTCTGAGGTTGGTTTGGTCGGTCAGGACTGCTTTGAAAGCCTCCACTGTGGCTGTGTTTTTGCAAGTCAAATGGTTTATACCTTGCATTTTGATGCATTTTGATTCAAATTGCAACCCATTAACAGAAGTATGTATGTGCGACAATCTGCACCCCACAACTTCAATGAAGGGTTCCAGCATGAATTCTTCGGAGGAGATCAACATGCCAACTTTGCCTGTGCAGCTTCTGGCACAAAATACGCAGTTCCAAGGGCCAGTCTTGCCAGCAAGTTTGCAAAGAACTGGCGACCAGTTTGGACTAGCTTTGACCAGCTTACTTTCAAGATTCTCACCTGTCATAGATATCATAGATGGTCACGCTATTGCATTTTATCATATTTTAATACATATTTTTTTTTATCCAACTTTAGATAACCTGAATGTCCAAATCGTGGCCAGTTGATGCAACTTGATGCAACTTGATCCAAAATTGAAATGGACATTTGCATCACACGGATGTCTCGTCACAACAGGCGCAGGTGAAATTCTGGGTATCGCCGACGAACTACACGCCGTCTGCTTGCCCAGTTCCAGAATCTTGCACCAACACACTGTAGAAATCTGTAGAAATCTGTAGAATTACATAATATTGTTAGATCCGACTTCCACTATATAGTCACTATATAGTCACATATAGTCACTATATACACTGTCATTGCCGTTTGTTGATGGCCAAGCAATGAACATGGAATACGGCTTGTATGACACTGCGACAAGCCTTGTCTTCAAACCGTACAAAGCAAAACCAAAACACTCTGGAGCGGACAACATGACGCTGTCAATCAATCTCTATGTACATTAGAGGCTACATAAATGGCTATCAAGCTGTACATGGCCACGACATAGTGCCCAGCAGAACTCAGCAGACCAAAACTAAACATGCAAATGTAGTGCGGGAAAAAGCAGGGAAAAGATTGCCACGGAGCAGAATCCGTTTTCTTGACCAAAGGGAACAAGAATTGTGTCCTTGATTGACTTGATTGGCACTACACAGAGGTGGATGTAGCCACGTAGCATACCCGAGTCATTCTAGAGGATTCGTTCAACCCCGCAAAAACGTACCTTGTTGCAAGATCTTATGCAATGCAAAGAATTCAGTGCACGTTGCCTGCAGGCCGACCAATGGCACTCTTAGCTTGGTGGAAATTCCTCTCGCGGAGTTGGCGATCCCAGGGACACGGAGAGTCATGCTTTGCGAAGGGCACACCCTGGCACCAAAAACATCAAAAAAAGTGAAGAAAAACTACAGCCTTCGCGGGGAGAAGACAACAGAGTGGAAGAAATTCAGCAACTTTGTAAACTCAGCGCAAACCAACTTAAAGGCTACTGTATGTCCACTGGTATGCCGCTGGTCTGTGAATTGGAAACAGCTGCTGAGCATTTGCAGCGAAGGTTGCGTCCTTTGCTGAGCGCTCCAGTGGTGGACTACTCCGTCACCTTTCCGCCCGGTATGATGTCAGACCTCTCAGCAACTGACAACCCTTGGACCCATCCAATGAATCCTAAAAGGCAAACGATATCTATCAGCCAGCCTAGAATCTAGGCCGACCAATAGATATCGTTTGCCCATAATTATGCTGCTAGTAGCTAGTGTTGATGGAACCTTAAACCACAACCATCACGAAGTTTTGCAGTATGTACCGGTCATTCAGAAGAGTACCACTTCCAGTTTCTTAAATGGAATGATCAGAACACGCCTTTTTTTTGCAGTGTGCTCACTTGAGTGAAGACTATGAAATTCTGACGACTCTTTTGCTTCTTTGATGTCCATTTATATACACATTATATTATCTCTTTCCGTTCAGATTCCTTTGATCTTTGTGATGGCCTTTGCTTGTGGATTTGATCAAAACTGCATGTCTTTAGCACGTTTGGCCCCACAGCCGCACCTCTCCGTGCTCGACATGCAAGGGGTCCTGCCACGTCCGGGACTCCATGTACCTGCGACCCCACCATGCAGCAGCTTGATTTGCAGTGCTGTCGCCTTGGAGCCAGATGGATCGTTGCCTCTGGTCTCCGCTTGTCTTTTAGGCTATCGATGGATGAAGCGACCTGGTCGCCGAAGCCTGCGGATCGCAACGCTGCAAGTTGCGACTGTTGCAACTCCGCCTGGGATCGATCCGCAGATCGCCGCAACTTTTTCGCAGACCTTCTTTTTTTTGCCCTTCACAGCAATGCAACCGATCATTCCTTTGTTGGTTGCACAGAAATTTCAGCTGTCAGCTGAACTCTGGGGAGCAGTTTGTGCAGCAGAAGGTCTGGCAAAGATCCTTTGTGCGATGCCAGTTGCTGCACTTCTGAGCTCCTGGGGGAGAAAGCCTGTGTTGGTGCTTTCATTCATTTGTTTTGGCTTCTCAATGACTGCTTTGGCTCACAATGGTACCATCCTAGGCTTGCTAGGTGCCAAGCTGTTGGTTGGAGCAGCAGTCTTAGCGCAGAATTCCGGCATGCAGCTCTTTCTCACTGACATCTCAAGCTCAGAAAACAAGAGCCGAGTGATGGCGCCTGTACTGATGGCTGAAAAGCTCTCCTCGATGATTGGGCCGCTGATTGGAGGAAAGCTGATTCAAGTTTTTGGTGCCACGGCGGCCATGACACAACTGGCAGTAATTACGTGGCTTGTTTGCACGGTGAGACTCTCATAAGAGGTCGATGCCATTGAGATCCCCCCATGTAGTCATAGAGTGATCAAATTGCTGCAATGGATAGTCACGGACAGTCATGCAGTTATGCACATAGCTGACATATCCCTTTATTGCCCCTTGGCCCTTCATTGATGAGTTCTCTGCACTTTTCCTAGGAGGCAATATATTTGAATAGTTGTAAGCCAACACATGCAGCGTTGCACAGCCCAGGTTCTTCTTGGGTTTCGTGAATCAAGGGATGCTGAAGGAGACAAAGCCAAGGCAAGAAAATCAAGAAAATCTCTCACCGAATGACTCACCAAAGTCAGCCAAGAAACCAAGCGAAGGGAAGTTGAAACAACTTCTCCAAGATGTTCGCGTCAAAGAAGCGGTGATTTTTTCAGCCTTCTACTGGGGCATCATGGCCAGTACACTGTACTGCTTGGTCCCGCTGATGCTGACCCAAGTCTTTGGCTTGGGTGCCCTGGCCTTCTCAGTTGTCCTGGCGGCCACGAACCTGCTGTGCTTCTTGTGCGCAAAGCCTGCTGCAGAATGGTCAGATCGATGGGGTCGGAAGGCCGTTTTGGTGCCTGGAATGGTTTTGGTTGGAATTGCCACAGTGCTCCTCCCGGGGGTGCCAAAGGTGGCCACAAGTCAAAGCTCTGAAATACTGCTGCTGACACTTTTGCTCGGTGCGTTGGCCGTAGGCCAAGGCTTGGTGGGTCCTGCTTTGCCAACGATTTTTACTGATGGATTGGCACCAAGTTTGCAAGTGGAGTCTTTGTCATTGCTGAGAATCTCCACGGAGGTTGGGGCAGTGACCTTGTCACTCGCTATGTGTTACTTGGTTGGATCTTCAGGATTTGGCCTCCCATTGGTGGCTGCAGGCGTTGCGGCGCTTTTTGCTGCTGCGAGGTTCTCGATCAAATATCAGGCTTGAACAGCCGCTTTGCTTGTACAGAAATAAGAACGGCCGAACTCCAGAGGAATAGCCGAATTCTAGAGCGGCAAATTCTTGCCGATATCCTCTTGCAATTGCATCAATTGCACTGATGTAATTCACTCTCAGCATTTCTGTACACTTTGAAATTTGTACACTTTTTGCTGGCCAATACGCAATTTTTGAGCACCTGAATGGGTGATCAACCAAGCTCATGCTTGCAAAGGGCTTCGCACAGTCTTGCGTGCAAGGTGTGATGAGCCATTGCGCGCTGCCCAACTAGTGACTAGAAACATACCTATACAAACCTGAAGCAAGCTGCTGAAAAAGTGTGGCGCCCAGAAGCATCTAGCATCCAGAAGCATTGCACAGGACTCGCCAGACTCGCCACAGTGCTTTTATCCGAGCTGAGAGCGGCTGAGAGCAGCTGTCATCTCAGTCATCTCAGGTTCAGCACATACTTTGTGGATCCTGACGAGGAAAGTGATGGGACAGGGATGGCGAAGTTGTATTTGAGCAATGGACGACTGACTTCAAGAAGCCGGCCAACTAAGAAGACAGAATAAGACAGAAGAAGAATAATTGTTTTTTGATGTTTTTTGTATGTGAAGCACAATTGGATGTACAGTAATTGGGCAAACATGAAAAACATATCTACAGAATCTACATATTTCGAGGAGGTTCTATTGGAACCGCATTCTTTGGCGGCATTTGTTGTTGGAGAGAAAGAGGAGAAAATCGGAGGACTCGGGATTGTGAAAGGAGATCAACAAAAGTATAGCAGGTCTGAAGAAGTTTCCTGTGAGAGTACAGACTATAGTATATATAATATATATTGTATGTATAGTATGGGATCAAAGAGGATCAAAGTGTAATATCAACAATGATAGTGCAAGTAAAGAATTGCAACCTGAAACACCCGGAAATGTCAACGGACATGATGAAACACTTGTATCATATCCAGCAAACATGGTTGTGGATGTCGACAAAAATCAATGTTGAGCTATTGAAACAAAGAGTATTTTGATATGGATTCCAATTTTTTTCCAGATATTTCCCACATGTTCACACGCGGAGGCAGCACCCTCCAACCAGGGCCTCTTGGTGCGAGGGGTCGCCACTGTGGAGGCGCTTTGTGAATCGGCGCCATGGTGGATCCCATGGTGAAACCAATTGAAACCATGATATGATTGGGACCCAACTATGATACTATAATAATCTATAATTATAATCTATAATGTATACTATAGGGATCTATGGGGGCTGTTTAAGATTGGGGATTGGCGACACTTGTTAATGGTTTGATAATGACTTGTTAATGACTTGTTAACGACTCATTATGACTGCTGACTCATCCTGGGCAATATGCATGAAGTACTTCAAGCAAAGCGTGTGGGACAGCAACTGGCTGGTTCTTTTTCCATGCTCATGGGGTGCGAGGAAAAACCACGCCTTCTTTTTCATAAATTAATTTGTGTCTGTGTGGAAATTCTGGAAACTATTGTTTACGAAAAGAAATGGGCACTGCATGGCAAAAGTGTCAAGTGTTCAATGGTTCTACTCACTACTCACAATGGAGATTCAGAGCAGTCAGCGTTGGGGGCTCCAGTTGAGCAGTTCTCAGTTTGGGTAGTATTGTGTGGGTGCCTCGCAAATTTGATGAAAAGCACACATTCAATTGTGAAAGCAATGATGGTCTAGATTTGTCGCAACATGTAAACAGCTGCAATCGACAGTTGAGATGCTTAATGATGCACAGGGGCATTGCAGCGAAATGCCTGTCACATCAGTATTGATCAATGTGCACCAAGACACCCAAACTTTGTTGCTGAACCAGGCCAAAGTATGCAAAAGCGCTAATCCCATCCTGCAGACGCTGTTCGTGACACTGTACACTGCACCCTGCATAGCAGTTTGTTCCTTCGATCTCAGCCCAAAAACCTGAGCTACCAGGAGTGCTTGGATCAAAAACAAAACAACACCTACGTCCCTGTAGCCAACGATCTCCAATTCGTATGGCCTAGGCGGCCTAGACTTAACCCTCGCCTCCGCTGGAAGGTTTCTCCATCTATGCTGCTTTCAGCTCCAAAGGTTACAGCTGTGCATCCAAGAATGGTACCATGGTTTCTTGGCGGTGTGGCTGAAGAGTGAACAGATTCGGTGCATTTTCGGCCAAGACTCAAAGACTTGTTTCTAACGCATGGCTCAACCACCAGAGTGCCTCGAAATATCCAAGTCGGTTGACGGGAATGGATAGAAGAGGAAATGATACGTGAACTGAACTCCCCTCGCAGTTGCCGATGGAGTATGGAGACTATTTTTCAGTATTTTTCACTTTTGAATTCTCTTGAAAGGTGTTCGTTTGAGTGATGACAACAGAGAAGACAGAGAGGCAAAATTTCTGATGGACGTAGAGAGAGTGCAGTACGCTTGTTACCGCTTGTTCTCTTGAGTCTTCTGCAACCTGGCTGAGGCTTGATAGAAGCCGCCGAGTCCCTGACTTCGAGGAGGACCCAAGAGCAAATCCTTGTTTAGATATACATTTAAATACCTGCCTTTAACCAATCCTTTCCATTCACTTGCCTTTGCCATGTTTGGCTGCTTTACCCAATAAATGTCTCTTAGTCACCCTGAAGCAAGCTATTGCAACACTATTGCAACGTCATAAACAGCTAAGAGCAAGAGCTCACCGTCATTGCCACGAAAAGAAACAGTGTAGACTTCAGTACTGCCAAGTTTGAACGCCTTTCTGACACTTCTAGAGGCCTTTACCTCTGGGGGAGTTGATTTTGTTAAGTAATGTTAAGTAAGTTTTCCGCATTTTTGGGCACAAGTTGCTAGAAGCGCCCACAAATCCAGTTGCCCAACAGGATCCAAGCCTTTTGGTGGTTGGACTTGGCTTTGTGAACACCAACCGCCTTCGTTGCCGCTTGATTGATGCGGTCGCTTCACTGCACTTCAGTTGATTGCTGTTCCACAAATTATCCACATAGATTTTGCGAGGTGGGAAGACAAAGTGCCTAGGGCACTTGTATCACTTGGGGAGTGGGTCAACGAAGCTTATCTGACAGCCTGAATCCAACAGAGACAGGAGAGGAAAAATCATAGGAGTCAGAATGAGTCAGCCAGATCTATCAGATAGCAACAGTCAGCAACAGTATCAGAATGTGACAGTGCTTTCCAATGTGGCCTTGCCAAACAATCATTTTGGTGACTTTGGCTGAGGCTGGGCGTGCGATCGTGTCGCCCTATACCATGTTCATCAGCTCTACACAGGTGTGCAATCATTTCGAACGTGTGAAGTTTGAACTCACCACGCTGGAGGGTCGACTGTTGGAACACACGTGGCGCACATTGCCTTAGTCGCACATTTCTGGACATTGCCTCAATTCGCCTCATGCCCTACATTCAGACCTCAAACACACACACAGAGCTTCCACTGAATTCGCGCACATTGCTGTGCCTCAAATCATGTGGCGTTTGGCATCGTCCTGTGTGCACAGAAACTAGCTATGCGGGAGGTCCGCTGTACTCTTCCGCTCTATGAACTGCCAGGACAAAGCCATTGCCACCTGCATTCTTGCTATTTCTTACCTCTATGGGCCCAATTGTAGTGATACTGGGGGCTATTCTATGATCGTAGCAAGAACTCATTTCGAACATTTCGAGGCCTGAAGACTGCAGCAATCCAGGTAGTAGTTGGATTTATTACACATGAAAGCATGCAGTTGGTTCTCACATGTTCTCACGCAAGAGTGCAAGAGAAGAAGGATGTGTTACCCATGTGTTACCCATGTCTTGACTGCACATATATGGCTCCATATGGCTCCATGATACTGCAGGAAGCTCGAATGTGACCGTTCAAGTATCCAATGATGGAGCAGAATGGTCGCAAGAGACTTTCGAGGCACCCGATCATAACGTAGCATAATTCAGCATAGAGGCGATGACATGCAATGACACGCTCACCAATATATACAGTCAATCTATACATCTATGATTCATTATGATTCTATTGAATGTGTTTATCATTTACTGATTATGGTTGTTTGTAGCTTCCAAGCTTTTCTCCGAAACCACAAATGACTCCTTTCAGAAGTTCAAAGCTGTTTGGCCGTTCTTTACTGATTGGGGGTCGAACTCTGCGATGCGTTGCAGCTTGGGTGAGGTTTACATCGTTTCAGCTGTGGAACTGTGGACTGCGTCCTTGGCTCCAACTTTTGGAGTCCCCACCGGCAACACGGTACAGGTGGCGTCAGCACCAACGATTCAATGATGTTCAATGCAAAAGCAGAAAGACTCACCGGGTAAACTTGGGTAAACCATCCATTCGCTGTTTGTTTTGTTGCCTGATAGAGACAACTTTTATGGTGCAAGAGATGCTCCGAGACCACTCACCTCCACTTACGACAGAAGCTGTTTGACCAAGAGCTTTGTCCTCTTTACTTCTCATATGAAAGACAACTTCTTGTACAATTTGTACAATGTACATCAATGTATATACAATACATTATGATTATGTACATTATTCCATAATAATGTACATAATAAATCATTATAAAGTAATATTATATAATGTATATTGTACATACATGTATAATAATCATTATAAACCAATGTAAAATCCATGGAACACTGCAGGTGACCACAGCCAGTGCCTTGCCTCGCATCGCGACCCTGGGATGCCTCTTCGGCCTCGGAACAGAGTCCCGCTCAGAGGCCCAAAATGTTTGATTCATCTCTGTGCCATAGAAATGATGACCCATTTGACACTCCTGTTTGATTCTATGATATTTTATGTAATATTATGTAATATTATGTAATATTCTGTATATAATACTATACTGTATAAGTTACTGTATAAGTCCTTTAAGTCATTGCAGCTAGCATAATGTATCGTAATGTTACGAACACCTTAACACTTGACAAAGCTTCAGAGGTTCACCAAGGTGCGTCAATTTGTGTTGCGAGAACGAGCCATCGGATTATAGTGGATTTTCCCATTAAAAATGGTGATTTTCCATAGTTATGTGGCTGTTTACCAGAGGGTATATCTTTCTATCTTTCCCGAACACCTCTGATCACCTCACTTTTTTTTGGCTCAAGTGTCAGACTTTTTCAGGGCTGTTCGCCCGTCACAAGAAAAGTGCTTCTACCTGTATGGGACAGCGAATGCGACATAGCCTCTATATTCTTCCTGCGCTGGTTGGGCAGATTGCTGCACAGTTTTTCCCGGACGATGAATGCTCTCAGGGTGGGTGTGCCCTCAATGCACTACAGGTCCAGCAGCGTCAGCTCTCAGTGGCCGATCCGGAGATAGTTTCCAGTTGTACGAACGACACCATGTGTGATAGCAATCGCACTTGCGTTTTCAAAGAAGATCGAACATGGAGCCAATGTGTGCCCTTAGACGAAAAGACCTTCCAGAAGGAATGCAGCTACTGGGACAGGAAGATGCGACTTGCTGCCATAGCAGCAACAAAGATGCAGTGTAATTCAGTCAAGTGCGAATGGGACCAGGACTCTCAGCTTTTTAAGTGCATGTGCGGAGTCAAATTGTGAACAAAGGCTGTTTTTTCCCTGACACAAGCAACATCCTGTCTTTCTTTTAACGGATTGTTGTCATTCTGGCTATTGTAATTTGTTGTTGCGCGTCACTGATGTATGCTCAGTGCCTTGTTTTGCTCTGAAAAACATCTGCTGAATCTGCTAACGCCAATCATGTGTTAGGACTGCGAAATGGGAACAATATGTGTTAGCAAACCAGATGGCAGCTGGGCTCAGTGCGTGCCTTTGGCCAAGGCCCCTCCGACTATATCATGCTCATCCGACTGCACCAAGTCACCAAGCACATCACAAATGTACTGCATGATACTGCATGTAATAATATGTAATAGTAATACTAGACTAGTAACTAGTACTACACATGCGCATTCAAACATGCACCACCATTTGATACACATAGACAGCATGTGTCAGAGAGAGAGAGAGAGAGAGACTCAAAGGAATTGAGGTAGCAGGATGGCAGCTGAGAATTGTCGGATTTTGACTTTGAATTTTGTTTGGAACATGTTCCCTGCTCACCTGACGTCCAAGCTGCCCAGGAGGAGTTCCAGGAACAGTGCGTGGGATGGGAGGATGATTTCCGCTTGGCAGGGATCAGAGCCACCCATTTCAACTGTCCAAATACTAGGTGCGTCTTGGCTGCAGCTGTGGGGCCTGCAATAATGTGCACTGACCAGAAAATGCCCGATCATGCAGTAGTGTTGATGCACCCAATCCACTCTGCTCAGATTTAGCTTTCAGAGCCTTGAACTACTTGTTGAGCTGATAGCTGACGTGCCAATTCCAACGGAAAGAAACCGCAGATCACCCAGGTTTTCAAGAATATGTTTGAATTATATACACATACTATTGTGCCCTGTTCCAATTGAATTGCTATTCGGATTGGAGCAGTGAAGGCTACTCGCAAGATTGGTGCGTGCACGGTGCTCGCTGTGCACTTCAAGAAAACGGTGATTGGGGGCAGTGCATTATGTGCCATGAGAAGAGAGCCTCGGCTGGCGGTGGAAGTGGTTCTGTAAAGTCTATCCGTCAAGGCCTCGATCTTTTGCCAGACAGGGGCACAGGGAGTATTGAAAGGCCAACGTCATCCCCCAAAGTCTTGTTGACATTATGAAACATGTGAAACACCGTTTCTTGTCATGTGAATTGCACTGACTCTAATTTATTGCAGACATTTGCAGACGAAAAAGTGGAGATACCAATGATTGGTGAACCTTGAGGATTTTCCAAGATGGAAAAAAACCAAGTGCTCACAGTGGCCTGCTGTGTTCAAGTGAGGAGGTGGAATCAGCCTACTCTCAACAAGGCAATAGCCTCACTGGGTCATTGAAGCTCATTGAAGCCACATGACACCATATTCGATTTCTTCGTTTTCTTGGCTTCTCCAGAGAATAGTGTGAAATTACAACACGGCTTAGATTCAGCGTCACAATCTTCACTGGCTTTGCTTCTGTAGTGCACTTCCGATTGGTTTAAGTTTATATATTAATATAAGTGCATATTACTATAATATATAAACTATATGGTTTATAAACTATATATAAGTTACATATATGGCTTCTGTGATTAACTTTGACCATCATGTTCAAGCATCATTGCCCGTCCTGGATTCCGTCCTGGATTCCTATGGATACCCCGGGCGGGTCTTGATCCTAGGCTTCCAGACCAATTGCTACTCTTGGCGTTCCTCCTTCATATCTGCCGCAGAAACTGCATGCCACAGGAAATGTTTGTTCCTTGGCTACTAGTTTTGCATGTCCAGTATGTCCAGTCATAGTCATTGCAATTTCTTCTCATGAATATCACTGTATCAACTAAGTATCAACGATGAAATTCAAGCAGGCAAGTATAACTTGTATTTCCGCGAGATGAGATGCGCACCAGGAATTCGACTTCAACAAATGTCGACATAATTCTTTTCCACAGTATTCCACAGTGTATTTTTCAAAACCTGGTTCGTAAAGACTGCAGCTGCAGAACTAAAGGTATCTGAAGCGACAACGATTTGAGTGCAAACGTTTGAGAATTGCGCGCTTTTTGTTTCTCAGAGTCAACCTGGTCAATACGAGGGAATTTGCCTTTCTGGATCAACCGGGTACCCCACTCATTGCGATTGGTTCACATATTTGATCCCAAAGATTTGAACATAGAAGCATAAACTGAAGCCATCCGATCGGATCCTGAACAAAATTTGAAAAACTCAGAAAAACATCATAATATATATATATGTCAACATAGACGGATGGTTCATAATGAAGCTATATTAATTATCAGCTGAAGCTCAGCTGAAGTTCCATGTCATGAAGCTCCGATGCGTGCCAGCCGAGGTTCGACGAAGCCTTCGAGGACAAGAGTGGAGAGAAGGATGCGAAAGGACCCGCCTTTCCGTTGCGAAAGGATCCGCAGTGGACCTGGGTTGATGATGGTTGATGATGGTTGATGTACGGCACGCGATTTGAAAAAATGTCGGCCAGATATGGCCAGATTGAAACGTCAATCAAACTCTGAAACCACGGTCTGAATGTGGCCTGAATAATATGTCACTGAAAGAACCCGACCGAGGCGTTTAATGTTGTGTGAGTATGTGTGAATGTCCATTGCCCTACAGGAACTTTGGGAGCTAGCTCAGATTCATCGGTCACTGGAGCCATGAGGGATGCGGAATCGGATGATGCCGGAGCCCTCAAAGAGCCATAGTCTCGACCCGAGGTTAAAAAGAGCGGCATTGCTGGGAAGCGTGAGTTGGTCTTGTCTTGCATGGTTTGTCAAAAGTTTGCGTCCAATCTTTAGTCAAATATCATTCAATTTCAACTTTTTGGAGAACCAAAGGGCTAAAAATCTCTGCTGTGATTTATCCAACCTCGTTAGCCGAACCTGTATTTGGAATGGTATTGAATCCTCTTCTAAGCTCATGCCCTAAATCGCCTCCAACTGTCACATAAATAGTATAAATGCTGTATCCAGGCAGTCTTCCTGGGTACGAATGATATCCTGTGCATTGCTGACCAGCCGGTTTGGACCCCAGACACCGGTGGACGCGTTGGTTTTCCCATGCTCAATCAGTTTGATCCGTGATCTTGTGCGCGTGTGTCCCCTTTGCTTCTTTTCATCTTTGGGTTTTCTTTTACACCTTTTCCTCTTTTTTCCTCCCTTAGCTTATGATGTTTGTTTCTGTGCTTTTCTCGTCTCTTCACTCCATGAGTTGACTTGCATCATGACAGACTGACATGAATTGTAGCACACGCCTGTCCTCTGCCCTGACCTTCTCTTACCACTTCTTTCATTTCCTTTCACTAGTATCAGACTTGAAAGAGCCAAGCTATGCCATGCTATGCCAAGCTCAAAAACTACGGAGTTTGAAGCTGAAACAATATGAAGCATGCTGAAACCATCCAGCTATATCTAGCTCGAGCAGTGGCATGTGGCAGCCGCAATTGCGGCCGCCATTCCTTTCTCTCGGTTTCGCAGCGAAACCAGCCTGTCAAATGTGTCTCCGACAAATCGCAGCTCAAGATTTTACTATATTTTACTGTGGCGAGAAGGACGTGAAGGTACTTGAGAGGTTGCTTCAGCACAGGGGCAGAATGGCCAAATTCACCAATGACTAAGAATGACTAATGACTATGGCTGAGAGGATTATTACTGCAGTCAAGAAAGGTTCCCGGATGTTCCCGGTGTCACTGCACACACGATAGAAATACCATGAAGAACACAAACAAGAAGTAACAAGAATATATCAAGATTCATGAAGCATTTGTTGCTTGTTCTTACTACTGATGTTGTATCCCCCCAACATTCTCTTCCTTCATCCTTGCATTGCTGCCATAGTCTCCGAGCTGTTTCAGGTGAAAAGTTTTTCCCTGCGACGAGCCGGAAGTGCAAACCCGGGAGGTCTCCTGCTGTCATTCGAAGCTGGAGTGGCTCGCTCGACTTTGCTGTGTTTACATTTGCATCGATGGAAATTAGAACTTGACCCGCGAAATGATCGGTGGATCCTTTTGTGAAATCTCTACTGACACTGTCAAAGGCTTAAATCTTGAGAACATGCCAATGAGTCTTTGCAATGATTAGTCACAGAGATGTAGTCCGCACGTTAATTGCCTGTTAATTTGGCAGACACAAATGTATGGCACTGTGAGTCACGGACAGTACAAGCTGCAGAAAAAAGAAGCGTCAAAAAAAACAAGAAGCATTCAACAAGGATTGTCCTCGTAATGAGTCTGGAGGCAGAAGCCCAGAGATTGGTTTCCGCCTCACGTTGGCTCCTGCATCTGGACGTGCGGTGGCCAAGAGGGTAAAGGAACAGGGTGCATTTGCCACGAGCAAAGGTCCGCATAAAGATCTTGTAAAGCCATGGGACTTGCAAGAAATGCACTTTACACGCTCTCAACGTAGGGCTAGGTACTACTGTAGCAGGGTTATTGGATGCTATTGGGATATAAATGATGTAAATGGATTAAGGTGGGTTTCGTAATGTTTCCTATGTTTTGGCATAATACGTTCAAACGAACATCAGCTACGCATGCTACGCTCAACACAGAATCGGTGGCACAAACGGGCAACGGAACCAGGCAGCGGAGATCCACAACTTCTCACCTCGAAACCAAGCAGCTTTGTTTACACCAGGACGGCCTACCGCGAGGAAATACCAGGTCACCATTTTGTACCTAGCATTAGTTGGAACATGTTGGTCCCGCATTCAGTTTGTTGTGTGGAAATTCATAGTTTAATAATTTCTGTCACTCACAGCACTGCAGGGAGTACGTATGAAGTGACGGGAACTGTGCAAGAACATTCTTTGCTCTGGATTGTGGCTCCATATTTTTTGCCAAATCTTCTAGCAGAAAGGTTGGTTATGTAACAGATTGTAACAGTGTAGCTTTGCTTCAGATAGCCCATATAGCCCATATAGCCCCAACTCCAGCATTGTCGGTGATGGTTGGGGCCATGATGGCCACGATGGGCAATGATCCCAATGCCATGGAGGACGCCAAATTTCTATCGATTGCAGCCCAACTTTGGTCCTGTGAACATGCCAGTAGTCGTGAAGGTGCCCCAAGTGTTTCTGTGGATGGGTCGATTCAAGCCTAGCCATCAGCTCCATTTTCATGGATGCTTGACTGGCTGCTACAAAGCTAGATAAGCCAGTACCAAGTACACTGTATCGCTTTTTGTTTGCTCAAACATTTGTTGGCATGTTGTGAAACCAAAACCACGTAGTCACGTAGCGTCTCAGATTGCGCTTGTGCCAGGGCAGGAACTATCCTATGGGGATTGCCGACCCGCAGAAGCCTTTGCCTGCCTCGCCGGAAGTGAAGAATCAAAGAGTAAAACAGTGAGTATAGTGAGTATAGATGATTAAATTGCAACCCACACGTATCTAATAAGGAGGGCCATTTATTTAGGTTTTTTTTTTTTAGTTTAGGGATTTTTTTTTGGATTTCTTCCTGCTTACTCTATTGCCTCCTGCAGTGCTTCTCTGCTTCTTTGCTTCTATTCCTTTTTTTGTTTTTTTTGCTTTTCTTTGCTTTTTTGCTTTTTTGCTTCCCTTGCTTTTCTTTGCTTTCTCGCTTTTCTGCTTTTCTTTGCTTTTTTGCTTTTCTTGCTTTTCTTTGCTTTTTTGCTTTTCTTGCTTTTCTTTGCTTTTTTGCTTTTTTGCTTTCCTTGCTTTTCTTTGCTTTTTTGCTTTTCTCGCTTTTCTGCTTTTCTTTGCTTTTTTGCTTTTCTTGCTTTTCTTTGCTTTTTTGCTTTTTTGCTTTTCTTTGCTTTTTTGCTTTTCCATGAGGTGTGGAGCAACATCTTCTATCCATCTATATCCATCCATCTATATCTATCTATATCTATCTATATCTACGTATCTATATCTATCTATGTCTATCTATATCTGTATCTATATCTACATCTATGGCTGTATCTATATATCTATATACCTATATATATATATCATATATCTATATAATTATCTATATATCTATATATCTATATATATATATATCTATATATCTATATATATCTCTATATATCTCTATATATATCTATATCTAGATATCTATATATATATATATCTATATCTAGATATCTATATATCTATATATCTATCTATCTATATCTATCTATCTATCTATCTATCTATCTATCTATCTATCTATCTATCTATCTATCTATCTATCTATCTATCTATCTATCTATCTATCTATCTATCTATCTATCTATCTATCTATCTATCTATCTATCTATCTATCTATCTATCTATCTATCTATCTATCTATCTATCTATCTATCTATACATATCTATCTATATACCTATATATCTATATCTCTCTATATATATATACACACTATATATCTATATATCTATATATATAAATATATCTCTATATATCCATATCTCTCTCTCTATATATATATTTATATACCACCATATATCTATATATCTGTATATATCTATCTATATTTCTATATGTATATATACATATATCTTTATATCTATATATCTTTAAATATATATATCTATTTATCTATATATCTATATCTATATATATATATATATCTGTATATATATATATCTACCTAAAAGGTTTGCATTATCATGCGGATGATATTCAAACCCCAAGCCAGCCCTGAACCAAACCTTATATAAATAGATCTTAAACCAACTCGATGATAACATCAAATGAAACTATTGTGCATCGTTGTGCCTTAACCTACATTCCACATGTTTCCAAGGTGCATGTCGTGTAGTATATACACCTTGAGTATCACATTCAACCTAGCACCTTGCATGTGAAAATAGGTGTTTCCAATCTGCTTTGGGGGGGAGGCGCTGCGCCCCTCCCCCCCAATCCCCCCCTCCCGCTTTTTTTAATTTAAATTCAAGCTTGCACACATTTCAATACACTACTTTGGTTAGAATATATATATATACATTGTATATATATATATATTGTATATATATATATATATATATATTGTATATATATATATATATTGTATATATATATATATTGTATATTGCGAATAGAGTGTAGGCTACGTACGATTGTATATCCACATATAATTTGACACTCTAGGATCCATTGCCAAGGGGGTACATCAAATCGCCCCTTTGGCTCAAGACCCACTGCAGTACCGGAAAAGAGCAAAGCCATGCGGAAGCCGCTATTCACTTGTCATCGCCATTGAAGACGACTCCTTCAAGAACCAACATCAATACATAGTCGGAGTGACAACCTCCGATTCACAGGTTATCAGCCGTAGGACTCCTACGGAGCCTACGAGCGGGGAGCCGCGGGCCTTACAGATGACTGAACAGGATAGCAGCGATAATGCATTTTCTTTTTCTGGACATGCCGTTGCACCAGCTGCCGGCACGCAGTCAAATTCTTCACAGAGTATCGACACTGGTGGAAGCGATGCCTCAGAACTGAGAACAAGCCAGCCCAGGCGACATCTGGTTGCTCCTAGAGGGAGACAAATTTCGACAATGCAAGCAATTGAAGATAGGGACAGCACACCTGGAAAGAGAAGATCATCTGCACGACAATTGTCGCCTCCGATGACTCCAAGGACTAAGGCAAAGACTACGTCGTCGAATCCGCCTTCACCGATTCAGGACGCTACTCCATCAGGGACAGGATCTTATCAGCAAGTGAATGCCCCGTCAAGTGGTAGCGACATCTTCACTGCCTATCAGAGTGAATTAACTGAGTACAAAACATCACTGGAAAGGGCCACTGAAGAAGAATCTGTACTTCAGGCAAGATTGAGTGAGACGACAGCATATGCCTATCAACAATTTAATTTCCTGGAAAGCACCACTCATCAAGAGATGATGTCGATGACCGAACAACTCCAGATGCTGAACTTCGAGTTACAGGCTGCACAACAGGAAGATGAAGGTGCGACCTACAGGATCGAAGAGTTGGAAAGGTATCAGACTATGTCGAATGAAGCTGCATCTCATTTGGAATTCAAATATTCACGACTACGTTCGGAATTCGATGAACAAATGGGACAAGCAAACGCAATTATGGTACATGTGGGAACTGACGCGAATGCTCACATCAATCAACTCAGACTGGAACTGGAAAACGCAGAGATGAATGCCAAGCAAGAAGCTCTAGCAGTCGGCTATGCTAATGACCAAACATGTGCTTTGCAGATCGAGATGCTCGAGGTTGCCAATCAGAACCAGACGATGAAGCACACCATGGCCATGAATGTCAGGCGACTGGAAACTGAGTTAGATGCTGCTGACATGAAGAGGGACGAGATCATGAAGGAGTTCCGTAGTAACATAAGATCTGAACATGACCGTTATGCAGAATGTGAACATCACTTAGCTTTGGAAGAATCACAGCTTCGATTACAGGTGATCCACAGTGAGAACTTACAATCTCGACTAGCGATTTCTGAGAACAGGGTTTCTGAAGAATCTCTAGCTGAATCAGGTGGCATGCGGGACATGAGGATAATGGGACTACGTTCTGAACTACACATGAAACAAAGTCTTTTAGATCGAATGCAACAGCAACTGACTGAATCGAAGAATCAGTATCATGAACTTTCCTGTCAACAAGCCAGAAGATCTTCACCAAGCAGATCACCGCATGGAGGACCTCTATACGAGATGTACATGCAAGCCGTGCGTGAACGTGACAGCTTGAAAGAATCCAAGGCCGAAGTTGACAAGTTGTACTTGCAGAATAGATCTGAACTCATTGACACTGAGGACCTGCTCAAAGTCTTCCAGCGAAACTTTGATGAAACTGGTAAGAAATATCAAGATGCTCTGAACAAGATCGATCACATGAGCAACAATCCGAATGTGACGAGTACCTTGTTTGACAGTTTGCACAATGAACTCAATGACAGGGATACAGCTATTGCTCGCCTTCATACTGAACTTGAAGCCCAAAAGGACTCTCTTGAGCGTGCTCACAGGGATGCAGGTAAGTCCATCAAGATGTTGAACGACAGAAGACTCGTGATCAAAGGTGCGACTGACTATTCCATTCCTGAAAGCCATTTGACCGAGATGCATCAATTGGCCAATGAGCGTTACGCTGAGGTAGAAGAAATGTCGAGCACTATTGCTGCCCTGAAGTTGGAAAACCAAGCTCATTCTTCTTCATCAATGAATAGACCGACTACATTACATGGGTACCCCAGTAATGCCATGCCTCGGAATGAATGTGAAGAGAAGTGTGCCAAACTGAAAGCAGAGTTGGACGAGATGAAGCAAGAGAGGAACGCTGAAGTTCGAAATCTTCAAGATGAGTTGAAGAAGATGGAAGATCGTAAAGATTACTATAAGAACAATTTCTATCAAGCTGAAGATCGTGCCAATGATGAAGAGCAGGAATACCGAGCAGAAGCTGAAGCCTTCGAGAAGCTCAGGAACGAGTACAACACAAATGTCAAGGAGTTGGAGAACATTGAAAGGGATAGATCCAAGTCATCTGTATCTCTAAGAGAAGCCGAAAAGATCAGCCTCCAACCCTGGCCTAAGACCACTGAACTTTCATCCTGGAAGGGAAGTGTCGTTCATGAAGTTTGCGTTGCAAGTGGAGATCGAAACTATGAAGATTGGAAGGCGTGGTTAGCTCCGTGTCTTGCAGATCAACCTGACTTGGAGGCGCTGGCCAAAGCTCCTGATGTGAGATTCCAATCCATTGATGCCAAGCTCTCCAATGCCTTGAGGAAAGTCATTGACAATGCTGGGGACAAGTCCATGCAAGTGAAGTATGACATGTCCATGAAGAACCAATTGTATGGGAGAAGTGGGGACTTCATCAAGGGACGAGAACTATTTGCAATGATATTGATTAGCTTCAAGTCACCTGACCACACTGAAGTTCTCTACAATGCCCATCATTTGTATATGTTCAACTACTATGGAGATGACCAACTTGAGGCCTTCTACAACAAGTGGCTTGACATCGTATACAATATGAAACATGATGATCTGCCTTCCAACAATTCCCTGCGTGACACATTGTTCCGGAAGATTGAACATTCAAAGCTTATGGCCTTCGATATCAACCGATACAAAACCTTTGATGAAGGGCATCATGAGAAGACCTATGCTTACCTAACTGGTATGATCAAGGGATACATAGCACGAGGGAAGCAAGAACGACTGTTGAAAGATAGAGAACGTGCAGTGAAACTGTCATTGTCCTCTAACAAGACGACACCTGCCTTAGAAGATGCAGACAAGCCTGCCGCTCCCGTCAAGACCAAGAAGGAGAATGAAGCGGCTGCATCGTCTACAGGTGATCCTCCCAAACGTCCTAAGGCGAAAGCGAAGAGTGAAGCTGCATCGGTACTTCCTACACCTTCTCCGAAATCCCATGCCGACAAGAACAACAAGAAAGGCAAAGGTGGGAAGGGAAGATCATCTTCACCCGTTGACAAGAAGAAGATTTTCTGTAACTACTTCTTCAATAAAGGAGGATGCAACAAAGGTGACAAATGTCTTTACAGTCATTCTCAGAAGGTCTATGATGCCAAGATGAAAGGTAAGAAAGGCAGAAGCGGAAGTCGAGATTCATCAAGAGGGAAAGGTAGAGGAAGTTCATCTTCAGCTGGACCCAAAAAGAAGGTATGTTGGAATTGGCAAGAAGGTACCTGCAAGTTCGGAAACAAATGTAAATTCCTACATGCAGATAAATCGCCTTCAGCATCCTCAGAGAGAACCAGCAAGAAGACACCAAAGAAGAAGGCGACTCCCATTACCATTGATTCCTTCTTTGATAGCGACAATGAAGATTCCATGGATTATACCTCACCGAGGATAGCCAGCGCAAAGAAGTCTTCTGATGATCGCAGGATCTCATTTGATCCGGAACCTGAGGTGCACGAGATCGCCATTGAGGACTACCAGGAGGGACTACCCAAACGTATGTATCGTGACCCCAACAAGCAATATGTTTTCTGGAAAGTCGATGATTTGACCGACGATCAGTCCAAGTCCGACAACACCCTCGGTTCAGTCCGAGCACGGGCCAAGGCTATCATCATGGACAGATGTGGACTCCATCGTTTTGTTGATGAAGTTAGAATCATTATTGGCCCCAAGTTCGACATGTTGATCAAACTGGACAATGATCGTGATGACTTGACTTTTATTGAAGAGCTTGTTGAACACGAAGTTGGAAACTCCCTCATGAAGTCCAAGAACATAATGTGCATTTCACTCCCAGTGCAAGCCAAAGATCGTAGATTCATCCTGGATTCTGGCAGCGGGCATGATCTGATTTCTGCAAGGAAAGCCGAAAGGATGAACTTGAAGCAGCGAACTTGTGATCCTATCATGTTCCACACAGCCAACGGTTCAACTGCTACTCAGACAGAAGCAGAGATTGACCTGGGAACCTTTGATGTGACCTCTCATGCCTATGTACTGGACGACACTCCGTCCGTGATGTCTCTTGGGAAACGATGCATGGAAGAAG
The DNA here is from genome assembly GCA_947184155.2 of Cladocopium goreaui. Taxonomy (NCBI): domain Eukaryota; class Dinophyceae; order Suessiales; family Symbiodiniaceae; genus Cladocopium; species Cladocopium goreaui. The sequence continues at coordinate 292,361 of CAMXCT020006612.1, read as the reverse complement.
GATATTCCTTTGTATGGCCATCTGGTCAAATGCCTTTCATGATTACGAAGAATGGAGAACGCATCGATTTGACAATCCATGACAACATCCCCTACGTTGATCTTGGAACTTACGAATGCACTCCTCATGAATGTCATCATGCATCAAAGATCCATGACCTATTGATACATCCTCAAATCGGAGTCAATGATTTCAACGACATTGATGATGTTGGTCAACCCTCACGAAGAGTACATCTCGATGGAGAAAGTGGTCTTGAGACATCAACTGAGGATCACAACTGTTCCCGATATGTCAAGAAGCTCAAGGTGAAGAAGAAGAAAAGAGCAATGAACCGGCAGAAACATTCAGCAACCCCAGGAGAAGAAGAAGAAGAACCACCTGAGGGCGGCGAGTACGAACCAGGAACTCCGATTGACGAGCCTCCTGGAGACGAGACTGACTTTGAAGATGATGGTCATGGTGCTCCTGAAGATGCCGCTGAAGGTGATGAAGATGACATCGAGATCGATGTTGTCGAAGGTGAATCTAGGGTTGCCAAAAGAGGAACACTCAAGAGAGAAGCTAATAGCCTGAATCACAAGTTGACCCACAGATACAAGAATCCATATTGCGACTCATGCATTCGAGCAAAGATGAAGCATTTCAAGACTCGTCGTGGTGCATACAAAAGGGAACTCAAGAAGTTTGGCGACCTCATTACCTTTGATGCGGTGGACACATCCAAAGTCCATGATGACGTGTTGGTCCTCGAGAAGGAAGTGTTGGTTGTCAGAGACTGTTATACAGGAATCATTGGTGCTTATCCATCTGATCGAATGACCAAAGACGATGTAGTTAGAGCAGTGAAACAGTTCATCGGTGCCAAGAAGGTTAGACAGGCCTACTCTGATCATGCTCCTCAGTTCATTGAAGCTATGAATGAGATGAAGATACCAATTGATCATTCGTTACCTGGAAGACCTCAAACCAATTCAATTGCCGAAAGAACGAACCAATTTATTCTCACAGCTACTTCTACATGTCTTTGGAAGCTGGATTACCACCTTGTTTCTGGAGAACAGCAATCCTTTGTGTATGTCATCTACTCAATGTGGAACCCAACGATGATGAATTGAGCGCTTGGTGCAAACTCCATGGATCTGAATTTGCTGGCAAACTCATTCCCTATGGTGCTCGTGTGAACTACAAGCCTCCGAAGACCAGAGAAGCGGGACAACTTCACAAGTTTGGGCCTGATTCTATTCCAGGAGTGTTTGCAGGTTATCACATTGGTCCAGGGATGCATTGGTCAAGACAATACAAAGTATGGCCTCTGAGTGAATTCGTACATCAAAATCTTGGTGACGATGCCAGCAAACCTGAACACCGTCTTCTCAAACCTCATTTGACTGAAAAGGTCGAGATGGTCACTCCATTGACATTTCCATGCAAGCAGGAATATGAGAGGGTGAACACCACATTGGAAGGGATGAAAGAAAGAGAAATCCTCGATGGCGATCCCTCCAAAGTGCCTCATGGAGATGACGAAGAACATGACCATGATGAAGATGATGATGAGCTTGATGACGGAGACGACGGTGGACCTGGACCAAGTGGTGGAAAAGTCTCAAAGAAGCCTCTTGATGACCCTGAGGATATCTTCGACAAAGACAAAGATCCAGAAGAGATGACCCTCCAGGAATTGATCGACGCCCAACCAGACCATTGGAAGAAGGGCAAAGCTGGAGATGGGAAGGTATACCTCAATGACGATGGTGAGAAGGTCAAGTTGAACGTCAAGGGTTACCCATACAAGATTGGAGATGATGGTAGACGAATGTTCAGGACGTCATTGCGTCCCAAAGGAACCTATTCTCCTGAAGAATGGCGCAAACTCTCTCAATCTGACCAGAATACCATCCTCAAAGCCGAGAAGAAGAAGTTGGAGAAGAAAGAGGCCGATGACAAAGCCAAAAGATTGGTCGAAGAAAAGAAGAAGAAGGCAACGAAGAAGGAGAAGAAAGATTCAAAGAAAGACAAGGACGAGCCAAAGTCCAAGGACGATGAAGGTGGTGATGAAAGTAAGAAGGATGACTCTCATTCAAAGTCAAAGAAATCCGATGCAGGTGTTGGTGAAGTTGTGAAGAACAAATTACCTTACCTATCACATGTACAAGTACTTATCTTGATTTGTACGACATAGTCGATGATGACGATGTACATGGAAGACGATACATTGATTGTCGAAAAGTGAAGAGGAATGCTGATGCTAGTCCATGTTCCGATGCTTCTACTGACGTCCCGGACGACGAGGAATATCTCACTGAATGGGATGAATGGTCGGAGGTCGAGAAAGGACGTGGCCCAAAAGCATCGTGGAGTGGTGAAGTTTGGAGCACATTGTCAGGTGAGATTTCGAGGTTTTCCATGGCTACGCCAGGAGAGTCGACAATGATCAAAAATGGCAAATGTGTGAACGTCAAGAACGTGAAGAACATAGCCACTGATGATGATGAATACATTCCATTCCCAACTATGCCGTGTACTTCTGCATCAAATCAAAGTCACCGAACCAAGATATCATCAGAAGGTCTTGGAAGCAAACTTTTCAATGCAATGGTTTCACGACCTGTGGGCAGAGCCGAGATTGAGTCTAACCCAAAGGCCAAAGAGGCAATGCTCAAGGAGTGGAAAGGCCTTCGTGATCAAGAGGTATTTGACTTTACAATGGTTCGTGAATACGACGATGTTGTTGCAGAGGCCAAGAAGAACAATAAGGAAGTACACATGGCCAGGGTCCATGGCATATGCGTGGAGAAGAACTACCAGCTGTCAGAAGACAATCCTGGACGAAAATTCAAGGGAAGAGGCGTTCTGCTAGGAAATCAGGTGAAGAATCAGCATTGGGAGGCAGCATTCTTCCAAGACTTGGGAAATTCCCCTGCTTCCTTTGAAGCCTCACGATGGGCAGATTTTTACGGTTGTCTTCCTGGGCACTCCGTCAAGTTGGCAGATGCGATTCAGGCTTACATCCAGGCTAAGTTGAAGGGACCTTTGTGTTGGGTGGAGTTACCCACTGATGCATGGCCGCCGGAGATACAGTATTGGAAGTTCCGTCGCCCTGTCGTAAGACTCGACAAAGCCCTGTACGGACACCCTGATTCAGGCACGATGTGGGAACAACATTGTGACAAGAAAGTTCAAGAAATTGGTTTTAAGCCCATTGGTGAGGAATGGCCTTCTATGTATTTTCATGATGAGCTCAAATTGCTGTTGGTAATCTATGTGGATGACCTTAAGCTTGCTGGGCCCTCCGAAAATCTGGCCAAAGGTTGGGATATGCTGCGCACTGTTCTGCGCATTGAACCCGAAACCGATCTGGGACTTTACTTAGGATGTGTTTTATCCCAAGGTGAGACCCAATTGCATAACGGTAAGAAAGTCAAGACCATAACTTATAACATGGAAGGATTGTTAAAGTTATCGGTGGAAAAGTATCTTGACATCATTGGCAAGGACACAAAATTGAAAAAGGTATCAACGCCGAGCCTTCCAGAGGAAACGAAAAGCAGCCCGTATCGAGCTCCTTCCGATGGAAAACGCAAAGTTGAGTGTCCTTGGTGTGCACATTCCTTCGATCCAGATATGCCTGCTCTCTCTGAGTCTGGCAACTCATGTCCTGGCCAAGACAGTGAGACGCTGAGCCGTGGGAATCTAGCTCCGCATGCAGCTAGTGTGCTTATGAAGCTGCTTTATGCAGCCCGCATTGCGCGGTTTGACCTGTTGAGATCCATCAATGCATTAGCACGTAACGTGACTAAATGGACGAAGGAAGATGACGCCCGTCTTCATCACCTAATGTGTTATGTTAATTCCACATTGTCCCTAAAAATGATAGGATGGGTCGGAGACAAAATTGAAGATTTATCATTAGGACTATTTGCAGATGCGGATTTCGCTGGATGTGCCCAATCCTTGAGATCAACTTCAGGATCGCACTTACAAGTCCAAGGTAAGTTCACAAGATTCCCACTTGCTGGTGGAAGTAAGCGACAAGGGTGTGTTAGTCATTCAACCCCCGAAGCTGAAATTGTGGCTGCAGATACTGCACTTAGGACTCTAGGAATCCCCGCACTAAGTCTGTGGAAAGTCTTAGCCAAAGTTTTTCCTCAACTCCTGTTTCATGACGATAATCAAGGTATGATTGGTGTTGTCAGATCAGGACGGAATCCAACCATGCGTCATTTGGAGCGCACACATGGTATTTCCATTGCCTCCATGCATGAACATTTCCAAAAGGATCATTTTGTATTGATCTATGAAATTACAGCCAAAATGGCAGCCGATATCCATACTAAAGGATTCAAGAATCCCATGGCATGGAAGAAAGCTTGTATGCTAATCAACTTGTTGGAACCTCAGGACTTGCAGAGTAAAGAAGTCTTAGACATGTTGCAGCCAAGCACCGATGTCGATATGACTACTCGACAAGTTTTCCAATCCAAAACCGAGGATATCCCAAACTTCCCATACACGGAAACCCCTATTTTGCCAAAAGAAGTGTATAGGAAGGGTTTGACTAGTAAAGAGAAGCTACAATACTTGCCAGGTATGGATCCCATTTTTGTCGTCAAGCAACCGGTGTTTTATCGTCCTAGGCCGCCCGGCCTGATTGTGCCGCCAGATGTATTGAGATCCACATGGGTTCTTCTCAATGGTACCTGGACAAAGGTCGAACACCGTGCATCTCCACCCGAGCAGGCCATCAGATTTGATAAGTGGGTTGAACGAGCGTGTTTTCAGTATCATTCGCCTAACAAGCAGCCGTTGATCCCGGACACTGTTTCACAATCCGTTTCAACGACCTCAACCCACCGGGTGATGTCGTCAAAGCACGTGCATGCCCCGCCTGCCCACTCGAGATCACTACGTGACTCGTGTGCGTCAACACAACAAGACCGTGTACAGCATCTGACCGATTCACCAATGCTGATGTTCTCGGTTGATGCCTTGTTTTTAGATGCACAGACATCACCGTCTCAACACCCGAAATCCATTCACCAGTGCCTTCAGCCAGCCACACGTGTGATCAATACGCTTATGCGCCTTGTTCATGGGGGGAGTGAGGGTGAAGGATGTAGTGAGGGTGAAGGAAAGGGACACCCACAGTCCACTTCAACACCTGGCCTATGTCATACGCATCCGGAATTGGACATCAATGATAACATTCCGTTTGTAAAATCCACCCGAAAATCCCAAGTGTTAGGTAAGAAAAATGAAGACCATTGGCAGTGGGATGGGAAAGAGACATTGATCCGAATTCACAAAACGCCAAGAAGGCAAAACTTTGTACCACAGGATTGCGAAGACTGTCCTTGTGACCCTAGGATCATATGTGATGAGAGGGAAACTGAACAAAAGTTCAAAACCAATACTCGAGTGATCAAAGACATATGGAGATTCAAGGGCGACAATCATGAATCAACGAACAGGTTGAATGAATTTTGGACTGGAAAATCGACATTCAAGGTGCTCGCCAATGCTGAAGTGATCGATGGAGGTAAGAACTGTAAAGTGAGTCAGGGAGTAATCACGCTATGCACCAATTGCAGTGACGTGAAAACTATTCCCATCACTGATGTTTTTGTCCCCTACCAATATCACGTTGAAGTAGGCAAACATGAGGTTGACCATCCTACAGTGTCGGTAATCCTTTGGAGAGAAAAGAAAAACAGAACTTTGGAATTTCAATTTTCCAAATCACCTTGTGACATGATGACGTCAAAGTATGCGAAGTTTTCCCTTGCAATCAATTTGATCGAAGTTCCTCAAGAAGTCCCATGCTTCGTCTTGTTATGTTCGGAAGAGAGAAACTGGTTTACGTTCTTGCAGAACAAAATGAAAGACGAAATGAAGTTTCATGTCGTGCCAATCACTGAAGATGACGACATGCTCTCTCCGTACGGAATCAGTAAAGCAAGGCGATGCCTTCGGACCAAACTTGATTCAGTGTTCTTTGCAGGTCCATGTACAGGCGGTTCACCATGGAACCGAATCAACCGATGGGTGAGCGAAGCAACAACACAACTCATCGAAGCAAAGAAGCAGATCTTCTGGGCGATGTGGGAAGTGTTTGCATCAGTGCTAAGTGAACTTATCAACATGGGATCACCAGCCTTGCTTGAGTTGCCTAGAGGTTGTGACTACTGGAAGGACCGTAGAATGACAGAACTTGTGGAAGGAACCGTATCTCATGAGCACAAATTTGATGGATGCATGTATGGCTTGAAATCACAATTCCAAGAGACTCCCAAACCAATCAAGAAACCATGGAAGATTGTTTCATGGGGGGTGTCTTTTCCGAAGCTTCATAGAAGATGTGATCGCCGTCATGACCATGCAGAGTGTGCCGGTAGGGAAACTCGCATTACTCAAGTTTACACTAATGGATAGCCAAGATAATCATGAATGGAATCAATGATCATGTAATCAGGAATAGTCCATTTGTGAACGTCAGAGTGATGAAACGTTGGAAGCCGCTTGCATGTGGTGAACAACTGAAATCTGAAATGTCTCGTGATTCCGAGAATGTCCGCAGTCACCCAATCAAGTCGGTGGCAACATCCGTTTGTGCTACTCGAGAGCTCGACGCCATTGACCATTCGTTCGAGCGATCGCTACTGCACTGGTGCTTTTCGAGATTGACATCAACTTCGGTTCTTTCATCGTGGCACTTTTCATTTTCGTGTCTACTGCTTTCTGAATTCGACTCCGACTGGTTGTTACGAGACCTACGGTTCGTACAACTATTTTCGCTGTTCGAACAGTTGTCACGAGACCTACGGTCCGTGCGACTTTATTCTGTACAAAGCGGGATGGCCGAAACACAGGATCTGAACTCAGTAGGGCAATTTGCCGGAAGCCGAATCACCGTTGCATTACGGGTGCTGAAGGGATTGTCCGAAGGATCCATTGCAGCCAAGACTCCATCACCGTTCCGAGACACCCGAGGTTCGAATTTTCGACTGATCTCAGATGAGGACACAGCCAACCAGTGGATTAGGTTTGGTATGCCGCCTGCAGTTGTCTACTCAGCATACTTTGCAAACTCCAGACACACCAGTGAAGCCACTGCACAAGCTCTGGAGGTAGCCTACAAATTGTTGCAGAGAGCGCAGGACATCGAGAAGGGGTGTTCAGGATGGGAGTTTTTGTCAAAGGGATCGAGATTCGTGAAAGTCTTTGCAAGCAGATGCCCATTCGAAGATGCAACTGTGGGACGCTTCATGGACAAGGAGATCTATGACAGACTCGATGAGCTCTGGATCGTATTGTCCAAAGGACATTTTCCCGAACCTTTTGATGATCAAGCCACTGCAGCCGAAACTGAGGCGAAGATCCGAAGCATGAAGCAAATCTATCGAGGAACACCATCATTCAACACAGATCCGAGTGCCACATCATGGTTAGCTGTGACAAGGACAGCCGAGTACTTCAAAGTCATGGACGAGTTGACCAAGGTAAATCCGAAGTCTCCATCTGACAATGACAGCTATCGAAAAGCAATGAAGCACATGATTGAAGTCCAGATGAGGCACCTAGGACATGCACTGAGGTATCACAATGAGCAGAACCCATCAGATCAGATCATCTTGCAGGATGTGATGAAGGATGTAATTGCTTTTGAAACCAATCAGCCGAAAGGGAGGAGTGCAGCCCAGAACCATTTCTTGTGTTTGTTAGCCCTCGGCACGACACTTGAGAGACACAAGACCAGCGCCCGAGGAGATGGAAACTTGCCAAGAGTAGCAGAATTGTCCGAACTACAGTTCTCGATCCTCAAGGCCTTTGACATTCCTTTGGGAATCCTGATTGGGCATGGATACAACGTCTCAATTGCCGATGAAGGGGCCAGATATACCGAGAAAGAGAAACGTCATGCTTGCCATAGTTCCCTCAAAGATTTTACAACATCATTGACCGATACTCAAGCTGGAACAGGTGGCAACATGCACAATTTCGATGACTGGGACATCCCCCTGAACTTCAAAGATGGACGAAAACCCGACGAAGTTGACTTCTGGAACAATGAGGAGCCTTCATGGGTGAATGATGACACATCAACTGGACCCAGTGCCCAGAGTACATCCGCTCCTACGGAGGGATCACAGCCAAAGGCATCACAACAATCATCAAGTTCAAGCGTACAACCGAAGAAGATGCCAAGATCATCGACTGGCGGAGCCTCGTCTTCGTCGACCCATGCAGCTTTCCGATCTGGACCCGGAGCAACATCTCAAGGTCATGCTGAACCAGAAAGAGATAAGGATTGGATTCCAACTGAAGACTGGATGAAGAGAAGGAAACCTTCAACCGTGGAAGTGCGACTCCATGCTGCCGAGGACTATGCTCGTGAGGAACAGCGAATTGCATTCCTACGCTCTGGCAAGGATTTTGTACTTTCAATCGTAGAGGGCCCTCACACCACTCACAAGTATGGATCCAACTTGATCTGGAAACAGTATTTGAGAAGATTGACATTTCATGCTGCCTTGTCATTCAACATGCTGACAGAAGGTCAACTTGATTCCCACATGATTAATGAGAATGACTACGAATGGCTTAAGCTCTACCACTACATCATCACGACCACAGAGTTTGTCAGGTGCAAGGGATATCCAGTGACGGAGGTCCTAGCCATGTTGACATTGGGCATTGAAGAGACCGTGGAGGGCGAGATTCGAGCCAAGCTCAAGAAATTGGGAAACAAGATTGGACAGTTCATCATCGGGGAGCCTTGGTTAGACAAATGGGATGAATTGGGAGGACAAGTGAGAAACAACAAAGCTCTCATCTTGACGGATTTGACTTACCAAACGAGATCTAGTTCGAGAATCGTCAATGACATCGAGGCTGGACTTGACAACATTTTGTGTTCCTGTTGTTTGGGGGTTTGCTATGCATCCAGGGTTTTGGATTATGAGTGGTATTGGCTACCCTCTAGCCAACAGTGCTTGTAGAATCATTTGGTATCAGTTTCCAAACGTTGCTGGCCAAAAGTGCTTGTCAAACCAGCATCCTCAGCTGCATCAGCTGTCTTGAGCCGACACCGAAAACCGCTAAAAAAAAATGCGGCCATTAGAGCGCGAGACTATGTATAATAAAGGGATGGAGACATGGAGAGAAACCGGGCATTTTTTGAAAGGGTGTATACAAATATAGATGCTTACACTTCCTGGCAACCCCCTCCCCCAAAAAGGTAAATGCATCCTAAATAACTAACATACATAAATGTAATATGATATAAGTTCTTAGGCCTTTCATACCCAGCTGACTCTGGACGGACGATCCCTGGATCGCATGCCATGTTAAGAGCTCAACCAGGCTCAGCTAAGTAAATATGTGTGTGTATTTTCTATGTGCTGACCTATCTATCTATCTGTCTATCTAACTAGCTATCGCTCTACCGATCTATCTATCTATCAATCTATTTATCGGTCTGCCTGTCTGTTTGTCTATATATTGTTCTGTCTGTCTACTGGTATATCTATCTTTCTTTGTTCTATCGTTTTACTTTTCGTTATTTCCTCTTTCTCCGTTTTCTTTTTGTCTTTCTGTCGTTCCCTATTTCTCTCTTCCTCCCTGTCTTTCTTTCTCTCATTCTCTCTTTCTCTCGTTATCTCTTCCTATCCTTCTCTCTTTAATTCTCATTTTCTTTGTTTCTCTCTTTCTCTCTGTCTTTCTTTTTTTCTTTATTTCTTGATTCCTTTCTTTCCTTCCTTCCTATCGTCCTTCCTTCCTTCCTTCCTTCATTCCTTCCTTCGTTTCTGTCTTTCCTTCTTTCTTTATTTCTTTCCTTCTTTTGTTCTTTGTATCTTTCTTTTGATCTTTCTTTCTTTTTGATTGTTCTTTTGTTATGCTCCTTTTCTTTTCTCTTCTACTTCTTTGTTTATTTCTTTACTGTTTCTTTATTTATTTCTTTATTTTCCTCTTCTATTTCTGATTTATGTTTTCTTTCCTTCTTTGCTTTGTTTTCTTGGTTTTTATTATGTTTGTCTCTCTTGTCGTTCTTTCTTTCTTTTATTTTCTTTTGTTTATCTGCTTTGTCTGTTATTTTCTTTTTCCGCCTTTTCTTTCTTTATTTCGTCATGTTTCTTTCTTTCTTTCTTTTCTATCCTTTCTTTTCTTGTCGTACTTTTCTTTGTTCCTCCTTTTCTCTTGTTTTTTTCTTTCCTTATGTCTCTTTTTTCTTTTTTTCTTTCTTTCTTGTTTTTCTTTCTTTCTTTCTTTTCTTTCTTTCTTTCTTTCTTTCTCTCTTTCACTGTTTCTCTTTTTCTCTCTTTCTTTCTTTCTTTCCTTCCTTCCTTCCATCCATCATTCCGTCCCTCCTTCCTTCCTTCCTTCCTTCCTTCCTTCCTTCCTTCCTTCCTTCGTTTCTGTTGTTCTTTCTTTCGTTCTTTCTTTGTTTCTTTTATTTTGTTTATTTTTGTTTTCTGTATTTCTTTCTTTCTTTCTTTTTCTGCTTTTCTTTATTTCATCATTTTCTTTCATTATTTCTTTCTATTTCTATATGTCTTTATTTCTTTATTTCTTTCTTTCTTTCTCTCTTCTTTTCTTATGTTTTTTTCTTGTTTTCTCTTTCTCTCTTTTTTTTTTCCTTTGTTTCTTTCTTTCTTTATCTATTTCTTTCTTTCTGCATTTGTTTCTTTCTTTCTTTATTTTTTTTCTTGATTTCTTTCTTTCTGTATTTGTTTTATTCGTTATTTCTTTCTTTTTTTCTTTCTTTTTGTCTTTCTTTAATTCTTTCTTTCTTTATTTTTTTTATTTCTTTATTTATTTATTTCTTTAGTTCGTTCTTTCTTTCTTTCCTTTTTTCTTTCTGTCTTTCTTTATGTTCTTTCCTTCTGTTTGTCTTGATGCTTTTCTTTCTTTCTTTCTTTCTTTCTCTATGTCTGTTTTTTCTTCTTTCCCTTTTCTTCTTCTTTTCTATCCATCTATCTATCTGTATATCTTTCCTTCCATCCGGCCAACCGTCTGGCCAACCGGTGCCGATGCAACGCACCGGCTTTGTGGAGATGGCCTCCTGGAATCAGCACGGGTTCCCAATGCGACAGAAACATGTGGCAGAAAGTGACACATCACTAGCTGATGGGTTTTGTTTACAATACACTTCGGGGTGTCCCCGTCCTGTACAAGTTTGCGTAAATAGTAGATTGCGCACCTGAGTGAGTGTTTTTTCCAACTGTTTTCAGCGTGAACTCACTCTGTGAATGCATGTTGTGATGTTTCCAAGTGACTAGTGTTTGATCCACATGTTTGTCCAGAAATTTAAACGCAGTCAACATTTTTTGCCGATCAGCAGCCTTGGTCTCGCGTATAGCTCAGAGAATCTAGGCTTGGCCAGCGATTTTGAAACAAACCGTAATTTGTTGCTGGTCCAAAATGCTGAAACATTCCACACGGGCACACCAGGTGGGCTCATGCTCCAGAACTGTTTTTTGCACAATGTAAATTAGTTCTTCGTTTTTAATCACATCATCACCGGGAACCCTGTGTACAACATTGTTGTACAGCCAGACCAGTAGGTTTGGGATTCCAGCGTCCTCTGCATCACTTACGGGTTTCATCTCAGAAGTCTCATTGCTGATTGTAACTTGGAACAGGTAGTCTTCAGGAGGTTCAACGCCAGACCAGGGCAATCCTTGGTTTTTTTTGACGGAACAAATAAAAACAGTCGGAGTGACATCATAATGCAAAACAACCATGGTATCGAAGTCAAGGTTCCCATTTTGCTTTTCCCAAAATCTTGGCGCGGATCATCAGCAGCCATCAAAAATTGGATCGCAGCAAGACTTCGTGCACTCAAGAGTCAACTGAATCTCAAAACTTGCGGAAATTCAACGCAAACTTCACCTCATGGCGAAAACCAACTTCAAAGAACATGATTTTGGGGGTGCACCAGACCAGAGACAATTGTTTCTCCGCTGAACGGGTCTCAACCAGATTCACGTCGGCCATTGAGGCAGGAATTGATTCCCCACTCATATCATCGAATTTACCGCAGGCCCGGGCTCACGACTGAGATTCCTGCCACATGCTGTTTTTCAGGCAAGGTTGGGAAAAGATCAAAGAGTCAGCAAGCGTTGTTTCGAATTCAACCTAACGTGTTTAAAGAGAAAGTCCTCAACCATGGCATCATCCGCAAGATCTTCTTCTTCTCCCTCATTGGCTTCTTCCCTGGTGTCCTCCACGTTGTCTTGTGGGGGATCCTCAGCATCTGGCTTCTTCGCAGAAGCCTTCTCAATGGCAGCATGTCTCATAGATTCCTCAGAATGTGATGGCAACGGATTTGAAAACTCGATGCAAATTGAAGGGGTGATAGCATGTCTCATAGATTCCTCAGCATCAGATGTGATGGCAATTGGTTTGAAAATTGAATGAACATTTAAGGGGTGATGAATGGCAGCATGCCTCATAGATTCCATAGAATCAGGTGTTATGGCAACGGATTTGAAAACTCGATGAAACTTTAAGGGGTTATGAATGGGGGCCCAGTCATGATAGCTTGTGAACATCCTCAAGTAGCTCATACTGCAAATGGGTGGTGCTGGCCACCTAGTAAGTAATCATATGAATATGTGTTGTGCAAACAAAGTCACACAAAGGGATGCTGCAGCACTAACATCTCCTTTGGTGCGAAGCAGCTCCTCCTTGACTGCCGCCTCGGATGGCTGAACAGGGAAACCAAAGGTACGGGTCAAACCGAACGGAAACCCACAAACGACCCCATTACAAGGAAAGTCCAGCAGTAAAAGTTTGACCCATACCCTAGCAGCGATGTCCCACAGAAGTTTCATAGAAGTTTCTTCAGGCTAGGAACCGCAATCCCAGCAACTTCTTCACCTTTAAGAGCTACATCTGGTTTCACCTCAAATTTCGAAAACCATGCTGATGTGAGACAATGTGAGGATAAGATACGATAAGCACAGCAACACCAACAGCATGCTTGGGTACTTGATGAAGAAAAAACAATTGCAGCTAATTCGCTCGGATGACTTCCTTCTGGTTGAGCTTCACACTCCATACTCCATTTCTTTTGTACTCACTGATGCAAACACTCACACGGTCAGGGTCTTTTGTAGCTGTGGCCTTCGCGGCGGGCTTTTTCATGGGTGGCACGCTGCTTGCAGCAGCATGAGAGGCTGGGCGCTTCTTTGGCTTCGGCTCGGCCTTTGGCTTGCTGTGCTCTTTCTGAACCTTTTTTTTTGATTCCTTCTTTGGCTTCGGCGTTGCTGTTGACTTGCTAGCACTCTTGGGTTTGGGTTTCGCGGTCGGGTTTGTGTTGGCAGCCCCTCGCCCAACGTTGGGTGACAATGCAAGAGTAGTAGCATCATCGTCCGACAAGTTTTCCACAGCGTCCAAAGTCATGGCTTCAAGCCCCGTTTGATATCCAAAATCTTGCAAGGAAAAAACAATAAACGTTCACTGAGCATGTTGTCATGTAGTAATGAACTTGAAGTTGGTATGGAAACCAGTCCAATGCTTGCAGTGTACTTTGAAGCTGATGCCTTTGCAGGTCTTTCAGAAAGCGTTCCCTGACATGGTTCTCTGCCTATGCGCCAGGCAGCCCAGAAATCCAGTTACCACTGCGTGCCAGCTGAAGGTATTCAATTAACACACAACACTTAACACGTTTTTTTTGGTGGTATTGATTCATATTGATTGTACATTGTACATGATAGCACTCTGCAACCGACATTGTGGCACTGGGAAACCCTTGTCAAAAATGGCAGTCTTTTCAAGACTTGCTTTGGAAAACATCTACTTGAGCTTCACCGCTGTGGTGGCTTTGACTGTTGTGCTGCAAAGTAGGAAGTACTTTGGCTTGACCGGAGTGAGAACCGCCGGGATCGCCGAAGTGATTTTCACCTTTAGGGGCAACATTTGTTTTGTTGTCATCAACCCCAAAAATATGGAAGTTAATTTAAACGGGATCCCTTGGGTTAGAAGATAATGGCTGAATAGCCTTGGGTTAGTCATGACAACCTGGCCTCCCACACGATGCCAACATTGTCCGATCTCAGCAAAGTGTTGTAGGATGAGAAGCATCCTCCAAGCTGGGAATACCTCACGTTGAGCAAATCATCCATCGGCTTTGGCTTGAAAGCATTTGTCTTCGATCGAGAGTCGATCTTGTAGCGGAACTGCATCACCTTTGTCTCTTCTCCAACCACCTGATCAGGAAACTAAAGCTTGAGCTGATCAACATGAATAGAGTTCAAGCCAAAGGTGGTCCCCAAAATGCAAATAGATCCAAACACTGTTGTTATTTTAGGCCGAGTAGACCCATACTCCAGTGATTGACCAAACACTTGGTTTTGAACAAAGGTGCCAATCAAAATAAGTTGTTTGCATCCCAATCCTTTGTCATCGGAGACATATCATGGTCGACCATTGCAGCTTCTGTTGCTCCGCGGCTTGCGGTGATTGAGCACACTGCGTCGGCAACGGTCATGAGTTTTTTGACGATGTTCGTGCCCTCTTGTGTTGACAAGCAAATCACATCCATGTCGGAGCCAACAGTCCACGCAATTTGATCCACCAAGGTGGAAGCATCTCCTGCTCTGGAACAGACAAGGACAGACTGGGACAAAAAGGGTGGCAGCTATTTCTAATATCATGTTTTTGCACCATCAGTTCGGGGAATGGTCCTGTGGGTACCTCAGCGAAGGATCCGACGTTGAATCCAAAAAGCTCTCTGGAATCTAGGTCGACATTCTGTGATGTCTCATTGATGATCCACCAAGCGCCGTCATTCTGGGTCTTGCCAATTTTCAGGGCTGAATTGGCCAAAGTAGCACAGCAATGAAGCCTGGAGGTTGATATGATGTGAAGGTGAAACCCCTAAGTATATAAGCCCTAAGTAATATAATCCCTAAATAATATAACATAACGGATTTGACCTATAATATAACCCCTAAGTAATCCAAAACAAGTAGCGTTTGAGAAGCATTGAACTCATCCAGTGGCTTTTCCTCAAAGTCCACCCTCCGGTGAAAGTTTGGCACTGGCTGCCCATCATAGTCCGGCGATGCCAAAGTCCGCACGCCTTGCACGGCAGGAGATTCAGTGGCGGCTCCGGATGCCGAAGGCTGGACGGACGACTCACCAGCGCTTCCCTTCAGAGCAGTGGCCACATCCTTGTCTGCGGTGATCATGTCGCTCATGGTTTTCAGGGATGCTCCATGGCTGTTCGCGTACTTGTTCTTCACCAAGTCTGGAATCCTGACCCATGTTCGAAGGGATGATTTTGAAAACATGTCTGAAGAAATTCTGTAGGTGGATCATTTTGTTGGACCAAAAAAATGCCAAACAATAATATCAAAGTGTCTTCACTACATCATCTGTCACCACGACAACATCCAGTGATGGGACAGGCTCTGCGAAAGAGCTCCGGGGTCGTCTCTTGGGACCAGCGTCGGTGCATTCATCCCACCAGTCTGACATGATTTTTCCGGCCACTGTGCTTTCAAGAGTTCGGCTTAGAGCCGCATCGTCCTCCAGGAAGATTCCCATGTAGTGCATGCAGGGCCCCCGGTAGTTGTCCATGCTGGTCAACTCTTCCAACTGCATCGAGAGGCATGCGCTGGACCATTCCAAGAACCTCGTGGGACTCAGGCATGCTGGGGAAAGGGGGATCCAGGCATGATTCTGGACATGTTGAAGCTGCTGCTAATAATTAAACTCCAGGAAGCCGATTGGGCATGCAGTCCACCACCAAAACTGGCTGGCTTTTAATCGAGAGGCCGTCCAAGATCTTCTCGATGACAGTTCTCGTTGCTGTGACACCCCTTTGCTGAACCTCATTGGAACTGTTTGTTTTTTTGTAAAGAGTTGCCGCTCTGGATTGTGATAACAACCCTCATCAAACCAAACATGGGGGATAGCTCATACCACCAATTTTGAAGCAAGAAGCTCGCCAGTGAGCAGCAAGTGGTTTGTCTTCCTCTGGGTTCTGAAGTTCGCTTACCTTCGATTGCAATGGCTAGCCAGTAGCTTCACGAAATATCCCCCAAATGGAAGATTAAGAATTGGGAAAAAACAATGTCCCCACAGTAGATTCCCCACATGGCACAGTTACTCTGCTGCGGTCCACTGCTGTGATGCTTCCCAACATTGCCTTTGATTTTGCAAGTTCATTCACCTTGTGCCCGGCGAGGGTCGCGAACAGGCCTCAAGAGTTCAACAGCGTTCAGTCCAGTCATGAAAAGAGTGCATTGACATTCCCTATGATCAACCTTCCCTTTTGATCAGCATGTAAGATTTCAGCCCAGAATCATTGCTGGGAAGTCTTTCTCTTGTCCCCCTGGTGAGAGCTTGTGTTGAAGGCAAGTGCCACCTCGCTCACATCAAAGCTCCTCAGAAGCCGCGCGGAACTGAACGGTTGACCAAAAGTAGTCTTTATCACCATGTTGGACTGGATATCCAAATCTTGGACTGAATGAACGTGTGTTTAGCTGCACCAACACTGGAACAGCCATGAATGGAAGAATGACTGGATGAATGAATGTAATTTTGTAGGTATGTATGTATGTATGTATGTATGAATGTATGTATGTATGTATGTATGCATGCATGTATGTATGTATGTATGTAAGCATTCAGGTAGATAGGTAGGTAGGTAGGTAGGTAATACATGCAGTCTTTGCACATATGATGACATATGGTTGTTTAATGTATGCAATATGTCTTCACTCGCATGCTTGCATGCATGAGCTTTTCGGATGAAAACTGCATGTTGGCACAAAGAGTGTTGATTTGTACTGCACCAACATACATCCGCTTATTAAGCCGTATATCTGCACTTATCCATACCTTTGTCCATCCATCCATCCATCTATCCATCCATCCATCCATCCATCCATCCCTACCCCCTCCATCCATCCACCTTCCCATCTATAAATTTACCCGCGCACAGATGCAACATCTAATCTCGGAAGAATCAATGGGGAGATTCATGACAATGAATCAAACTGTTAATGCCAAAGCTCGCCACCACTTTGTCCTCAATCAACCGGCGGTGTTTGAAGACAGTTGTCAGGTTGCAGGAGCAGTGTGGTTGGGGAAGAAGAAAGAAGGCTCCACTCCCAGAATTTCCCGAGCACACCGCTTGACAAAGCGAAACGCTCTCGTCAATAGATAATGCTCCTAAGGCAACAACTCAGTGGGAAACATTTCAAGAGATTGTCAACCCCACATGAACCCCAAATCAGCAGATGAGGAACGCGATGGCCACAACGTGTTGTCAACGACCAAGATTGTCAGCCTACAGTAGGTTTGGCAAGCATTTAAAAAAATTTTGTGAACAGAACCCCAACACGCACGGAAGGACTCGGAGCCAAGAAACGTGGACGGCCCCAACCTGGCTTGTTTTTCGACTATGTCCCCATGTGCCAGCACGATGCTCCGGTGTTGCACTGTGCAATGACGTTTCTGCATGCATTTGCAGACCGCAATCTTTCCCTTCTCATATCGTCCACTCAGGTACTGAACGTCCATCCCACCCTGGAAGCATTGACCATACGATGACGATGACAAAACTTTGCAAAAAATCTGATGCAAAAATTGATCATTGACCATACTTCTTCATGATGCAAGTTCCGTGGTTACAAAATCCCCAGCCTGCTGAGATGCAAACAAATGAAACTTTGCCGCCCAAGTCCGCAGCTTTGTCATGTCATCTTCGATCTGGAGCTCAGTTTGACTCCAAGTAGTCTGCAAGAGCGCAGCGCTAAGCCTTACAAAGCAAAGACAATGTCAACATGTCCTTCGTCATGCCTTTATCTGTTGACATCTTTTGACCAGCATCGCATACTACTCCACCTTCGAAGTATGCGGCAGCGTTTGGTGTATACATGTGTTCATGAAAAAACATATACACACATACACACATACAAACAAACAAACATACATACATGCATACATACCTACCTACCTACATACATACATACATACATACATATAATATCATTTGCGTATACCTCGATTGAGCTGGGAGGCTCTGCCGCTTTTTGCAGCTTGCTCTCCTGTGCCTGGAGGCACGAACGGGTCACTGGTTTGGCTCAGATCATTTTCTCACTGGTAAATGGCTCAGATAATTTTCTCACTGGGTTAAAATCTCACTGGGTAAATGGCTCAGATAATTTTCTCAATCGGTCACTGGTTTGGCACCTCTTGGTGAAACTTGTCCAAGTGAGCCGCAAACACGGACACCTTGTTGAGATCCGCTGGGGGGACCGTTGCGGTCAGCAAAGCTGTGAGGTCTGCATCTGCATGACGGTGCATAAACCTGAAGCTAAGCAGTTGGTTGAAAATTGACTTGCCAATCTTGTTTTGATGATTTGCCACCAGCAACTACTTAAGAATTACTTAAAGCAATCTGGGTCAGAAACGTTGCCATGATCTCACTTTCCACCTTGGCATAGAAGCCTGCGGGCACCAGTTCCTTGAACCGTGCGCAGCAAGCTTTGCAAGCGCAGCACACTCGTTGAAGCACCTCCTTGGGTTCAGTGAACAAAAAAACAGGCAAGATTAAGGGCAAGCGCATTTTGCCCCAATCAATGCAATCCAGTCAGAAAACAAGACAAGTTTCCAAGTCTTTCAAAGACCACGGACGACGCATCTTTGGGCTCATTGATTCCCAATCCCGCTTGACACGGTCCAGCATTAGCTGAACAGTTTCCGAGGTGTTCTGAAGACATGCCTCCCATGGTTGGAGGCCCGAGCCTGCCCCGTTGTAAGTGGCATTAAATATGCCAGCTGCCAGTCCATCATGGAGGATGAACTTGGGTTGACCATGCCGCCTGTCAAGGATAAAGTTCTCAAAGCTATAGTGGTGGAAACCAAACAAACTTATTGAAATTGATTGTGGAAAGCAGTGGCCCCAAGCCTCACCAAGTCTCGCAATGCATCACGTGTGCTCTGATCCATGTGCTTCAACAGATTTGTGCAGGCCCCAGCTTCCAGCTTTCCCACTTGGTACACCGAAGCGAAGGCCGATGCATTGTCAAAAGCCTGGTCAATCCAAAAACAATGTCGAAGCATGACTTAGATAGTAAGCCTGGATGGATAGTCCATTGGACTTGACATGATGACTGGTTGAAAAATGTTGGAAATTCAGATTTTGAATGATTTTGATAGATTTTGCACCTGCAAGCTCTGAAGAGCTGCCTCTCCCGCTACACCAGTGCACAGCATCAGCTCGCACTGATGTAGCAAGTTGAAAGCATTAGGCCGGCGCCGAATGGCAGTGGACACGAGGGTTACACCTGAGGCACAAAGACCAGGCACATGGGTTGGGTTCTGCGCTAACACAAAAATCAAGGTAGATAGGTGGGCCTCTGTTCATGCTCACCATGTCTGCGAGATCCCCGGTCACCTTTGTGCAGTGGATCGTTGAGAATGACCTGAGTGGGTTTCGATCGTTTTCCAATTGAACCGTTCCCAAAGAAAAGAAACAGTTAAATTGAACATAAATGGAACATGGAAACACACTGAGGTTTGGGCCGCCTGACATCCTCTGGCATTTCCTTCAGTCACAGCAAGTCGACTTGTTCTCAAGCTGTTTGTGACTATTATGTGTTGTTTAGTTCCAGAACTGGTTTGGTCCTTGAGAAGAGCGTCGCCCAGCTCGTAGGTGGCCACCATGACCAGCATTGCACATACCGACCTGTTCCAACCTTTTGCAGCAAACAAACTTTGAGGAGGAACCAGCCCCTGGTCAGCACCAACCTCCCCACTGCTGATCCTCATGCTTTTGCTCTGTAGCCACTTCTCATTGACGTCTGCTAGAACAAACTTCTCAACTCCCGGCAGGTTGGGGTTGCTTTGGAGACCATTCAGCATCATCAGCAACGCAAGGGTACGCTGAACTTCCTGGGTGAGGGATTGGGCTTTGAATGCATCTTGTAATCAAATCATATCTGTCCATTTGAGAAAACATGCTGGTTTGCATGCTAATCAAAACCAATCGGCGACATCAGCGGTGCCCCTCAACCCGTAGTCATTGCGATGGGGAAGCATCCAGGGCCTGATGCAATGGGCAGCGGCAGGGCCGGAGTTTTGGAATCCCGACTCAGTAGCATAGGACCTGAGCATGCAAAAGACAGATGCAAAAGACCAATAAAATAAATGGAAACCCTGAGCTGAGGTTAAGGCACACCAGGTTCTGGAGGAAACTCCTTCTCGATGTGCTTGTAGATATCAATAGCCATCTCCTGTAGCCGTTGTCAGGCGGTGGCCGTGGACAGCAGATGCACTCATGCTTCAAATCTCCTTCTTTTCAAGCTGCTTGGCCAAATAGCTGTCCAAAGATCCATCTTGCTTGATACATTCGGTCCTTGAAGTCCAAATCAACTAGTGAATGATAGCCAAAGCTAAATGACATGACCCCACGAAGTTCTTAATTTCAGCCGAATTTCAACCATTCTTCAAATAACTGGATGTGTGGGAGGTGCTTGGAGTCAGCTGGAATGGCCGGCAAGGCCAATGATTTCTGGGATTTTCCTCCTTTGTCTGCTGCTGCCCCACCAGACTTGCGCTTCCCCGCCATTGAGGCTCGATCACACCTGGCAAGTGAGGTGGCTCAGCAGGATGCTGATCCAAAGGATTTTGTGCCGGATAGGGTTGGCATCACCACCAGTTTGTGCCGGATAGGGTTGGCATCACCACCAGTTTGTGCCGAGCGGCACCTCCCCCAATTACGTTTTCTGCCGAGAAGCACCTCCCCCAATTACGTTTTCTGCCGAGAAGTAGCTCCCTCTAAGCACAAAACCGTTTTGGGATTCCCATCCTCACTCTGCGCTTAGGGTTGCCATCGCTAAGCACAAAACCCACCAGGAAGTTTGGAATTCCTCAATTGTTTTTTTCAACGTTTTCTGCCGAGAAGCACCTCCCCCAATTACGTTTTCTGCCGAGAAGTAGCTCCCTCTAAGCACAAAACCGTTTTGGGATTCCCATCCTCACTCTGCGCTTAGGGTTGCCATCGCTAAGCACAAAACCTACCAGGAAGTTTGGATTTCCTCTTTTCTTTTTTTCAAGAATAATGCGTTTTGATTTTGCTACCAGGACCAAGGTGTTTGTGCTTGCTGATGTCCTCGGAAAGCACAAATAGCCTCCCCAGAAAAGCAAGGGATATGTCTGAAAAAAAGGACGCACAAACAGCAAACTTGTAAATTGCCACTTGGGTTGGCCCCCAAAAAAGGTCACCATAAAATGTTCAAAAACCCAGAAAATATCACATCGTGGACCTTGCTTTGGGTGGGCAGCCCGGGTGGAAAATTTGCACTTTTCCCCATTGAATGCGCACACGCTCAGTTTCTCTTGCGGCACTAAACCATGAGGCTTCTCTAGCATCGGCTGCAAATAAAACCACGATGTGAAATCAAGTCGTTTACTTAAATTTTCCAGTTTGCCAAGCTAAGCCTCAGCCCCTAGCTGACAGACAGACTGCCTTCACAAGAGAACTTTGAAGCCTGATTTTGAAGAACAATTCTTTTGTAAATTGATTTTACACTGGTTTAAAGTTCCCCTGCATCCTTCATGGCAGATTCTACTATTTCGATTGATTTCCCAATTGGAACCCCATGGGCCCACAAATTGGCTGCTGCTTTGTACAGGGCTCCTTGCACGCGGGCTTTTTGGTACAATTGCATCTCCCTTCTCGGAGGACGATCGACGACCAGCCTCAAGGGGTTGTCAGCCTCAGCAACACTGGTCCAGACTGGAATCAAATTTGGCTAATCTCAACTGTTCCCTAAAGAGCCCAAAATGGGAAATTGTTTTCTCTCTTAAATGGCTATACCGAACAGTGGTTATAAGCTCGGGTTTTGAGGTAAGCATCAAGTTGGTTGCTAAGAGTGCTTATAAATGTACCATCAAAAATCGAAACCCTCGGATGGATGAAGCTATGTTCAACGATCCCAAAACGGGAGCCCAGGATCCGATGGAGTGATTTGCTTTGGAATCCAATGCATCCGAAACGGAAGCCCAAATTGGCCCCCCAAAACTGGTTTGCTTTGACTTGGCCCACAAGTACCTGTTGCAACATTCAACTTCAGGATGAAAGCCCCAAAACGCACACTCTTAGTGAATCTTATTAGTTTCCTGGTCCCGAAACCGAATGGCTTTCAAGCAACAGCTTCCAAGTTCTGGCCCACCGGACGAGGTTGGGGACGCACACCGGGTCCAACTGCAGGACCTCCGCTGGGGAAACACCTCAATCGCAAGGGTGCTTTGTTTAAAACCTAATTGACAAGGATATACTAGGACCCGAACCTGTGGACATCCAACAAGGGATATCTTGCCAGAAAGTTGTTGGCCAAGTCTTCAATGTCCGCAGCTGCAGAGTGCATCTCAAAGGGTGGTTGACCTAAAAGCCAGCAAAGAATCAGGGTGCCCAAAACTTAGTAAGTTGTGAATAACCCTGGTTAGTGAGTACCCTAAGTGGGGTTATCCCATACACAAATTGCTTAGAACTGAGATTGTTACCCAGTAAGTCGTATGATCGTCCAAGCACTCATTGCAACTGAAACTAGTCAGCTAAGATTGGCACGCAATGTTTCAGCATACTTTCTGAGTTTTTTGTGATCCTCGCTGTCAGTGTCCACGGATGGCCCCACATAGACTGGCAAACAGAATTACATGTGGCAAACAGAATCAGAAGTCGTTGGCAAAATTTTCATGATATTTCATGATTTTCAATTCTCAAAACTTACTTCTCATATGTTCTCATAATTCAGAATTCCAGCCTGGAGGAGCTGGTTCAAGAGCAATGCCACTGGCGATTGAGGCAGGGAGATACCAAAACGCCGTTTTCTGAAAGCTGGCGTCGCTCATCCACCGTTTTGTCCTGTGACAATTGAAAATGAAAACTTCTGAGATTTGAAAACCGTTCAAAATACAGAGCACACAGAGTTCAGCCTGTCCTTAAAACAACATCACTATCAGTGTGCTGCACCCGGTGGCGCTTCCAGTATTTGCAGTCCAAGTCTTCCAAGGTAAGTCCTTCACAAAGAACAATGGTTTCTTGTCATGTTTTTTCAAGCAGCTATCAAGGATGTAAAATTCACTGCTTGGTCCTGTATCTCTCAAGCGCTCCAGTCTGAACACATGAGGCGCACCGGGCCCCCCGATGCCCTTCAGGTGAAGATGCCCCAGAAGCTCTCCAAAATGCAATTTCCTGGGCAGCACGGGCTCCCAAGTTGCTAGCTGGGTATCTCATCGATTTGGCAGCTAGATGCAAACGCCACTGCCCCCAAGAAAGTGGTAATGTTACAGCATTGGTGATATATGTTGATATCACACGCATAAGTTTGACCAATAATATACCGATAATGAAGTCAGGCTTCCAATCCCGAAAACGGTCGAACACGACCACATCTCGTTTCGGTTCATTCACCCGCACTTGTTTGTTGGCAAGCATGGCTGTCAAACACTTTTGGAAGTCATTGATGCTCCACAACTCCTTGTGGCGCTCCAACCAAGAGGATGCCAAACTGAAGTAGGCATCAATGTCCTCGTGGCTGTGACCCGTGGAAAGGTACGAAAATTCGCAGCCTCTCAGCCGGTGCAGGGCTATCATTGTCCCCATCATGCGTAAGGAGGTTTGGTGTTTCAACTCCTTGCAGCAATTGTCTGCCTCCAAGTGTAGGAAAACATTTGGCCAGTGAATGTAACTCAAGGTTTTCGTCATCATGTATGACACAAGTTCCATGGTCCGGGATCCACTGGTTGGAACATTGTCCGGGGATAGTCCAACAACCACAGCATGGCCATGAGCCAGTATAGTAGTGGCAGCCAGTCGCGGTCTACTCCACGAAGCAAACTCCTTGCTCCCCAAACTTTCTGATTTTGGATAGGCATGTTTTGCCTGGTCCATCCCATCAACGATTAAAGATAAGTGTCGAATAGGGGCCCCAGAAATTGCATCACTTCGAGACTGAGACCGATGGCCCCAGTATACTTGCCTGTCACGATATTGGCGGCCCAAATGCCGCTTGTACTCGGCAATTTGGGCCAGCCTCCCAGGCCCTTGTCCGATCCTCCGAATAATTAGCCGGTGCCTAACGCAAATGCTACACCGCGCGTGGTGTGAAGTTGCCCGAATTCTCAGGCGGTCTTGGAAATCTACCATCCAGACCTCAAAGGCCGGGCAGCACAGTCTGCGGGTGACACATATTCTGACATAGTTTGATATCAAACTGTCACATATTAATATTGGACAATATTGCACAAAACATGACAAAACGATTTTTGCAGTGCTGAGCTGAATCTATCATAATTCTGAAATCTGGCCATTAGGTTCCCCGACTGATGTGAAAAGCTTTCTGGAGATCTTTTCATCAGGGTACTCAAGGGTGCAAAGGCGATAGTAATCCATGAATTTTCCAGGCGGCAAATGCCGCAGCTTGGTTCTATCCAAAGATTTTTCATCATATCGGTACTGTCCATGTCGGGGCCTTTTGTTTGACGACGGGTGTGCAGAATCTGGCAGCGTCTCGCCTGCTGTCAAATACAAGTTGTACAGAAAGTCATACACCAAACTTCTTTTGTAGCTCTGCTTTCGTGGTTCTTTTGGTAGGTATCGGCCATCTAGTGGAGCGACTTGTGCACCAGATCGTGCTGACTCACTTAAAGTGCGAAACCGACCCTTGCCAATGCCAATCAGTTTGCAAAACCCTTTGTTGCAAATCTCGATGTCAAAAAGCTTCAAATGTCGAGCGCCCCTGCAAGACTCAGCTTGGCCACAAAGCAGGTTGAATACCTCACAGCAAGTTGGCTGGAAAGATTCAGAAGCTGCAAGTCGCTAAGATCAGCTTAAACGATGTATACACAGTCATATATATATATATGAAAACCTGTATCTATACCTATGTATAGACAATATATATATATATATATGTAAATGTATATACCTATATTATATACCTATATGTTGATACGCTGTCCGATTTTGACACGAAATCTTGGACCCCAAGAAGTCCCTCGAGACTCCGAACCATAATTATAATTTTTGGTATTAGCCTCCAGGCTTTCATCACTGCTCAGATGAAGCTGGATTCTTGATTGGTTTTTGAAATGATTTTCTTTACTTTGCAGGGTCCAATTTTGAGCTAACCTTGCAAAAGTTTAGTGACGGTTTTCTGTCTGAGGAAAAAACATACTTGTCCTGCTCAAGCTTGTCCAACGATTCCAGTGTCTTCTGGACCTGAATCAATTTAGAAAAGATTGCAGCTTCCCTGAACTGTCGGAAACATAGGCACTGACAGCCACACGACCCATCCACTCGGTATCTCAATGCCCTGACATCCAAACGTTTCGTGGCCGTCACCTGCTTCTGTTTGAGTCTGGCAGGCATCCGCTTGGATCTGAGCTTGGCCTTCGACTTCGGTTCTGGGCTGGGAACTGAGTTGGAAACAACGGGCTCATCATCGCTAAGCTGGTTGACATCAGTAAGGCTTGAAGCCATCAAGACAGCAAGTGCCACCAACACCTAGGCAGCGCACCAAGAGATCATGCACATTCAGGACTGTCCGTGCCGCTGTGATTTTCCGATCAAATCCTAAACTGAGGATATGGCCAATGCTCTCAGCATTCTCCCCAATCACACATCAAGCGGTGATTCCACACAATTATGTAGTATAATCTTCTGTTTTTCTTGTATTATCAGATCTGATTTTAAGATACCAGGTATCCTCCCAGATATTTTAATGTCCTCAGGAAGAGATTGTCAGTCTATCGCTATAATTTGTACGAAAGGTTCAAACCCATTGCGGAATTCCTTTGCCATTTGTGAACTTTTTGGGAATCATGTGGCATCCCAACCTTGAGCCAGAAACATATGATCCATTGACAGCAATGTGCAGAGTAACCCTAAAGCAGTGAAACTGATCGGTTTGTCGCATCGAAACAAAACGATTTAAACAGGACAGCTGCACGGACTGGATCCAGGAGGTGTCGCAGGCTTGGCTTTTGAAAACAGCGGCGCTAGCGACCAAATTTTGATTGACAGCTTCTGCTGGGAAGTCAATCTAAATGGCAGTTGACAATGACAGTTCACAATTGACTCCATGCAGTCTGTAATTCTTTCCCCTGTTGGCTTCTTCTATCAGCACCTCTTCAGGACCAACGTTTGCCACAGCATCAGCAAACTGTTGGAAAATCCTTAATTAAAGTCAACCATTCGGTTTTTCCAGCTATCTTACGCATCATGCGATGATAGCAAACACAGGGCCATGCGAGCCATATCTGGCACCACTATGTTGCCGCAGGCTTTGAGCTGCTCCTTGTGGACTTTGCTGGTTTCTCCAGCAAGCCACTTGCACAAATCAGGCCGGTTCTCGGGATGCCACGGCCTTTCTGGCCAGAAGTAGACCTCGTCAGGGGATTCCAGCTTCTTCCCCTGCAGCGTGAATAGGTTCTAGGAAGAAAAAATCCAATTGAAATGAATCTGAAAAGATGGACACAAAACACCGAAGCCTCAAACAGATCGAAGCCAGGCTGGTGGATCAGGAAGAAAGTTCGCTCTCGCCACACCTGACTAATGCAAGCTCAAGATCAAGTCAAAAAGACTGAGATAATGGAGTTTCTCGCAACACCTGACTAATGCAAGCTCAAGATTCAAGATCAAGTCACAAAGACTGAGATAATGGAGTTTCAAGCCACGGCATGACAGCTGCAAAAAGGTTTGACAGGTTTTGAGGGGCCAGCCGGTGCTCCAACATGGTGCCCTGTGAGCGTCACCCAACGGATTGCAAGATTTCTCTTCTCCGTTTCCTGGCGTGATTTGTTTTTTGACTACATATGGAAAACACACCACGCTTCAAACCATACCAAGCCTTTGTGAATCACGCAAAACTTGGTAGCTTGATCATGATCATAAACAATCATGAAGTTGTCCTGAAGAAGAAACTTCATCACATCTTGGAGGTCCACAGAGAGGATGTTGCTCACATTCTCCAGTACCATGAATTTCAACCTCAACATCGCCAATCCGAGAAAAAAGACAATGAGTGGAAAGACAATGAGTGGAAAGGCTGATAAACCAAGAAACGGTTTCTTGGCTGCGGCTGCTTCATCCCACAAAGAAAAAAAGACGCGGCAAAGGCTAGTCCTCGAACCGTTCATGCCCTGTTTCCCTCCTGCTTTGCTGCAGTCCTGCCAGCAAGTCCGAAATATAGACATATATTGGAGTTGTAAATGAAAACATACCCGGCCTGACAAGGGAACCCTCCGGCCAAAGCATCAATCTCCGCACCGGGCTCTAAATCTGACAACTTGAACTTCTCCACGTCTTCGAAGCAAGGAATCGATTTCGAACCAAAATGGCCTTCTTGGACCCTTGCCGAAATCACTTCTCGGCAGAAGGGGTCCTTCTCCACCTGCAAAGAGTGGTGAACTGAAATTGTTTGGCAAAATGTCTCCTGAAAAGACTTCCTAACGTGTTCCACGAATATGGCAATGCGAAGAGAGTCACAAAAAACTGAGGACAGCACAAAGCACAAGGGCTCTACAAACCTTGAACTTGCTTGAGCGCCGAAAAATGCAGTAAACCAATGCTGACCCCACTGAGGCCTGGACCCGGCTAATCCCAGCTCCAACCCCAAGACTCCGCTGAAGAGGCTGACAGCATGGTACTTTGGAGCCTGCACAAGAATGGCATCATACCCGGAAAATTGTCAACATTGCCTACCCTTGCCTTCTGAAATTCTGGAGCCATCCATGGATAAGTCCAGGACAGGGGATCCCTGACAGCCCCCTTCTTCGGAACTGTCCAGTTCCTCGGGATGCCTCAAAATTAAACATGTCAAAACATGTCAAAAGGTTGACAGAGATATCAAAGGTTGAGATGCTGAGAATCTGACCAGACATGTGCTCGGCGAGCTCTGGCGTCACATGCTTTTGGTATGGTGAGCCCACCAGGTCACACTGCTTACGGTAATCCTGCCAGAAGTGCACTTGCGTAGCGAAATCCTGCGAGCAGCAAACAATAATCACACACAGTAAGAACTGCCTATTTTCCACTTGGGTTGGTCCACCCAAAAAAGCACCCCACAATCCCCCTTAATGTGATATGTTATATCATTATAGTTCATGACTTGTGGGGGGCTTTTTTGGGGGCAACCCAAATGGAAATTTACAGTAAGAACATTCCATGCTGCATACGAGGGGCCCTTGAGCCACGAACACTCAAGTACCGCGTGTTGGCCATGGTCGTTGCGCCAAAACAACCTTGAAAAGATGACAGAAAACATTTGAATACTTTAATGAATGTTGACAGCATGTTTCTTTGAATTGCACACCCTGGGGATCTGACGGATAGTGCCCCAGCTGCGCAAAACAAGGTGTTTACCAGGAACCATGGCCCCCTTCTTTGGAACTCTGTCATTCTTCTTGGGTTTTTTGGCAACCTTGCGGACGCCGTTTTCCACTGGTTGAGTCAACGCTGTTTGGTTTTCGGGTAACGGTTGGGGTTCAGCTGGGGTTAGTCTTGTCAGTGGCTTTTCAAAATGCCATAGTTACCACATGTTACCACCATACTTGGGAGATAGCCCCACGGATGCTTATTAATTTAATGAAAATTGCTACCCCTCAAAAACTATCGAGATGATTGCTCTGAATTCCGATGAGGTGCAAGCTTGATGCACATTTTCTTCCAAGGTTTGAGCGGCCAGCAAGTAGGAGTCCAAGCTTTCACCATGCCTCGCTTTGCCAAGCATCCGAACTTCGGGAATTTGCTACTTTCCTGGCCAGGCACATCTGGGAGTGGCTCACGGGTGTGTCAATCAATAAGCTGGCCTTCTTGTAGTGCAGCATCCCCTCGCCGGAATCTTCAGGGCAACTGGGCGATCGATAGAATATTTCACAGTAAGATTGGGATTTAATGCTGCCAACACATCGTCAAACGACTGGGGGTCCTGACTCGCTGAGCTCCTCAATGTTCTCCAAGCTCATGTAGCCCGCACACTAAGAGCCCCAATCTCTGATGCTAATGAGAAATGTATGATGCATTCATGAGGTCATGATGATGTCATGATATGTCATGATGACAAAATCAGTCAAAGGAAACAGCGCCGAGAATTAGCCGAACTTTTCCATTGATTCAACGATGCGAAACACTCACTGCACAGCCTCCCGCAGGTGTACGGGACCAGTTCAAGCCTGAGCAGGACAGGAACCTGGCAAGATATGTGTCATGCATGGGATGAAATCATGCGATCATCCCAACATGTTACAAGGTGGCGCCCCCAACTTAATAAATGGGTTATGATAATTTAATGATATATATATATATGTTTGTGTGTGTTACACCTCCGGAAAAAAGTTTTAAGCCACGTCATCAGGGGCATCTCATTGTGTTTTCAAAAGAATCTGAGATAAGCGCTGGACATCAAAGTCCTCATTTCTTGGTCTTGCTGTCCTCGGGGCATTGATTTCGGCACCAAGATTCCCACTGACTGAGAAAACACTGAGGGCAGAGCAGCAGTATATCCTCCGTTGCCGTCACAATTTTCGGCAAGTGTCAGAGTCTCCTTTGGATCCGGGTTCCAAACTTTGTTTCCAAACTTTGTTTCCAAACTTTGAATCCGGCAAGAAAACCCATTGTCATTGTCCAATTGCATCAGAAAGTCGTCACTGCCAGTTGTGGTTTGAACCATTTTCTCTGCTTCAGAAGCGAAGCGAAGCCAATACACGTTGCGGACCACAGGCTCTTCACATTTATCAGCATCACTTCCCGACAATGACATAGTGTTCATTTTGTGACACCTAAGCCAACAACATATCAAAAAATAAAGTTGGGCAAATCTCGAGCTGAAAGTGTATGAGACTCTGACAGCGGCGACCATTCCGCGATAGCGTTCTGAGGGTTGTTTGCAGCCGTGGTGTTAACACGACAGTTGAAAAAACTGTCCCAACTGGCCTGGCGCTTCAAGACCGATGTGGTGTCAAAATCCTGCTTAACCTGAAGCTGAGGCGATCAGTTTTGGGACCGGCTGTGCCCCAAAAAAAAATCATAGATGATGCAAAAAACGATCAACAGGGATCACCATCATTAGCTGTACTGATTCTGATTGAACGGGATTATCAACAAGACCCCCAAATAAGATAATATCCAAATACTACCCGATTAAGATATTAAATACCACCCAAGTACACATCTTAGTGTCGACCCTTGGGCAACAAAATGTGGTTTCTTACTGGTTAGGTGTGGTAAATAACATCCCCTACATTGTATGTTTTTGGTCCTGTTAACAATCCGGTTGCCCCCGCAATGGCTTACATCATAATCTTTCAAGAAACCAGCATGCATCGAAAACAATCATTCAAATCGAGTGTCTGGTGAGGCTGCCACTCGAGTCCTGGGTGATCTTGATCTCGGTGTTCGAACTTCCTAGGTGTTCAAACGGAAATGGGCATTAAAGATGTCAAAGTCTTTGTAACCCTGATGCCTGGGTATCCTCATCGTCCATGAGAATGCGGAAGGCCTCAAACATCGTTCCCCGAAGGAGTGACGAGTGTCATTTTCTGAACATTGTGGTAACCTAGTTATTACTAAACCCTTGGGCTGATTAATCTTAATGTTGGGATGATTAATCAATCAGCCAGGGTTTGGAATACTAGGCTGACACCAGACTGATCTCCTGGAACCACCAGACTTGGAGTGGCTGAGGCACTGACACCTTCAAGCAAAATATCAAAAGCAGTGGCCTGGCCAAATGCTGGAATTCCGTTTTTGGGGGCTAGAAAAATGAGACCGATGGTATTTGCACATCAATTTGAACCCCCACCTCAAAGCCCAGAAGATCCGATGAGCGCGACCCACCACATGCTTGAATTGGAAAAAGGCAGTGGCAATTGGAAATCTCATAGTAGCACTCAGGTTCCTTATATTTCCACATTTTAGCATCACTTTTGGGGGAGGTTCACCAGGATGGATCATCATCATCATCATCGTCATCATCATCATCATCACCAAACGTGCTTTACACTTTACACCCCGAATTTGGGAAATATAAGGAACTTGGAAAAACATATGTGCCATGGTCAAAACATGGTATGTGGCTTATGGTCATCGCATAGTTGTAAGGTACGTAAATCCCTAGTAATGGGTTGATGAACCATCTTTTGACCATCGCACATATTAGAATTGTGCACGGGGTCCTCACGTTTAGCGCCGTCACATGGCAACTGATCCCTCAGGGGTTTCAGATATTAGGGTTTCCAAAAATTAAATTGGGAACCCAAAAATCATCCCCAGAATAGAATCAAAAAATAGTAGTACACCATTCCAATTTTGGGGTCCCCAATTTTTGGAAACCCCCATATCTGAAAACCCTGAGTCGGTGTTCAGTGTTGAGGGCCAAACAGTCTCAAGAGATGCAGGCGGGCCTAGCAGGAAGCCATGTGTAAAAAAAACAAATCATGTCGCACAAAACTCTTCGATTATATGTGCACCATCTGGCGATTTTCTTGCAAAAACTATTCGGATCCAGCCTCGGATTTGAGGCAATCTCAAATAGCTCCCGCCACGACCTTCTGGCTGCTGCAGCCATTGGAATCCGGGGGTATGGTTTCAGAGGCAGTAGGGGTGCAGTTGCAGTAGGGCTTACAAAGCCACCAATAACATGAGCGGAACGCAACTGCACCCCTAACCCATGTGACTGATGATGTTCACACTAAAACTGGGCTCCTGGCGTAAAAGTTGTCGTAGCCATTGTTGATGTAGCCCGGAGAAGTGCTCACAGTTAGCACCCATGAAGGTTGATCGTTATACTAAGGATCATTGGTGGTTAAAACCCCTTAATAAGCCCTTATTGTTGGGGGGTCAGGTCAGGCCTATGATTATATATTGTTGTTGTGTAGAGGGGTTCATCTGATTTTTTCCCTTTCAAATTGATGATTTTAATTGATTTTACCATTGGTCATTTTGGGTGCAGAAAATTCATCAACACCGGTGCCCCAAGGATAGATTTCAGGGTTCAGGGTTCATCTGGAATCAATTCCATGGATGATTTTACATGATTTTACCATTTGTTATTTTGGGTAGGATATGAGCTAGCTGTGTGAGCACTGTGGAATCACCTCCGCTCCAGTGGTCCATGAAATCACTTATTTCCCCACAAAGTGGTTTTTACCAGTGGTCATTTTGGGTACGGAATTTACATCACCCCTCAAATGGGTAGACTTCAGGGTCCTAGTGCTAACAAAATTATTCCATTATATAAATCATTTATTTCCCCATCGACTGGTTTTTACCAATGGTTATTTTGGGTACAGGAATTTACATCAACCCCTACTTGGGGTAGATTGCAGGCTTCGGGTGCTAACTGTGTGAGCACTGTGGAATCACCTCCGCTCCATGAAATCACTTATTTCCCCATCAACTGGTTTTTACCAATGGTCATTTTGGGTGGGGATTTTACATCAACCCCCACATGGGGGTCCCAGTGCGAACGAAATTATCCCATGAAAACATTCATTCCCCCATCAGCCGGGTTTTACCAGTGGTTCTTTTGGGTACATGTACATCCATCCCTACATGAGTAGATTTCAGGGTTTGGACCCCTACATGGGTAGATTTCAGGGTTTAGGTGCTGTGTGAGCGCTATGAAATCACTTATTTCCCCATGAAGTGGATAATTTATATCATTGGTCATTTTGGGGAATTGGCATCAACCACCAAACCGGTAGATTTCGGAATCACTGTGTGAGCATTTCGGAATCACCTCCATGATAAACTTGTTTCCCCATCAAATGTGTGATTTTACCATTGGTCATTTGGGGTAATTAGGGAATTTATAGTGGCCATAGGTTTGGGGGGGCTAAGGAGCCAGAGATGATGAATATCCCTACTAAATGGGGAGCTAAAGAACCCAATATACCCCTGACACCAATATAAAGCGCTTATTAACCTTCTATTCTTAGGGGGGTCAGTTCTGGGGCGGGTAGTTGGGACTCCCACAATAACATGAAACCTTTACACTTTTTGAAATAGGGGGAATCGGAAGGAAACAAGGGGGCTATGTAGGGCTGAAAATCTACAGTCTCCATCCTGGAAAACATATCTAGACCCCGAAAGGTATTGGTGCGCGGTAGTTATATTTTAAATCTTTTTTTTTAATGCAGGGTTGCTGTAGTTGGAGAAAACGGTTCCCCAAGCCAGGCAATTGCTGCTAAGACATCATTCTAAACTGATGCAACAGTTGAGCATGCTAGTTTAACAGGCACTTTTGGCCAGCAACGTTTGGCAACTGATGCCAAATGAAGCAGCAGCAGCGTTTGGCAACTGATGCCAAATGAAGTAGTAGCAGCGTTTGGCAACTGATGCCAAATGATTCAAGCACTGTTGGCTAGAGGGTAGACAATACCACTCATAGTCCAAAACCCTGGATGCATAGCAAAACCCCAAACAACAGGAACACAAAATCAACATGGGTCTTTCATCCATCAAGGTGTACCAACTTCCATATGAGTCTCTGGAGAAACCCGAGGACTTCTTGAAACTGGCAACGAATGCATTGACATTCCTACGATCCAACGCAAATGCATTTTCAAGTGCCACTGTTCACATTTGGATCTCTTTTGCAGCACTTTTCAGAGGACAAACTCGCATACTGATGCCAAATGCAGACTTCGTCACCAAATTTGCGGAGATCATCACTGAGATCAGCCAAGCAGCTCATCTTCCAATTTTCGTCAACATTCTGAGAGATGCCCGGTTTCTTGGGTCACAATCTTCAATTGTATCCATGGCCGAGGTGCTTGCAAGAATCTTGAAGGAAAAGGGCATTATTCACTCCACCAATGAAAGATTCTGGAAACAGATATATGCTTGTGGGCGTGAACCTTTTTATTGGAAAGAAGGTGAAGGCAAGGAAGTCATTTGGGCTATGCTTGAAAAGTCATTGATGCGACAGAAAGTCTTCTTACATTGTGCAATGGATCATGATACAGTCCATGACCTGAATGAAGAATGTGTCCATGTGAAGAACACCGGATTTGACATTGAAACCATCAAACGATGCACAGAACATCCACGAGTTATTCCCAGCATTCGTGCTGGAGAAGTCACAGATGCTCAAGCTGGATCAGCAAACATCATTGGAGGAATGAAACACATGAAGGATGCGGTCCAGAGGAGAGCATGGTCAGACATCCGACGAGGAGTATTCACCCCGGAGCCCCTGACAGATGTGGATGAGCATTGGGTCGAAGTAACCGAAGATTCCGAATTGATGTGCGATGTGTGCAAAGGATTTCACAAGAATGATTCGAGATTGAATACCTGCACTGAGAACCGCACAAGATGCCTGAATTGCGCAAGCAACTGGACAAGAGCGGCGATCTACGGTACTGATGACATTGGGATGGATGAATTTTCACAGGATGCAAGAGTAGCTGCAAGATTGCTCAACATCTACAATGAGTGCGTTGACTGGAGAGAGATGGAAGCCGAGAAGGACCTCCGTGGATTCCTGGTCACTGCAACACTTGCAATGCTTTCAGGATACAGGACTACAAGCGATGTGCTCAAGCAGGTATCACATCGAGGTGCCATCCGAATGCCTGCATACATGGTGAAAGGGAAATGCAGACGAGACCTGTTACCCCAGTTCACTGTACAACGTGAAACTCGAACAGAGGATTGCGGAGGCGGAATGCACCGAATGCGATGGTTTTACAGACTGCTTTGGGATGGCGGAAACGTCGCTTATCATGACTACATGAAGACCGTGCTGACCAAGGAGGAGATCGAATCAATGATCAATCCAAATGCAACAGCTGAGTATGTCGGCGACATTTTCGAATTCTGGCTTGGAATGCTTGATCTGGGTATTCAATTCCCTACTATGTTCGCTGGATGGGGGGCAAACCTTGACAGTTGCCTCGCAGGACTGGAAGAGTCGTTTTGGCTATTCAGCAGTTCATGTCGACCTACCGACACCATCAACACAAAGCGAAACCGATCCAGGAAAGCATACATCCCGCCGGTCGAGAATGACATGGTGATTACAATCTTGAAAGAAGCAGGAATTTTTGACCTACTCATGCAGAAGAAGATCACCAGAATGCCGGTGCTCCCAGAAGCCAACTACGATGACCACCCTGAAATGATTGAGGTCTCATCAAGCGATGAAGAGGTGGATGAAGTTGATGAACCTGATGAGGAGACCACGACGCCTACGGCGCGGGGCCCTCGAGCAGAACAAACTTCAGGAGAAACCGATGCCGGAGCTGGTGACATCGAGATTGAGGAGGAGGAAGATGGCATGGGGGGACAACCTTCAGAAGCGAAGAAGCGCCGAACCGAGGTGCGTGACATCCGTGATCGTTTTGAGAAGCTGGTTTCAGATGCATTGGATGTTCAATATTGTTTCATTTGTGGTGGAAGGCATGGCATTGACGAATGTACTACACCAGATGATGAGAACATGAAGGACACCATATGGCGCATGAGGTTGATCATGGATCAGAAGTCCAAATCCCCATCATCATCCGAAAGATCCAAAGCTGCAACCAGAGGCAGAAAAGACAAGCTCCCAAAGAACGTCATGCCACGAGGAAAGCGTTGGGGAAGAACCAGATTCACTGAGAAAGAGGAAGTGACCAAGTGCTTCTACAGTCAGTCAGCCTTTATGTACGACATTGGTGATCGTGAAGAAGGAGGACAATACTTAGTGAATGGTGTCGAAGTCAACCCAATTAGCCGAGGTGTGAAGAATCGTCATGAGCTTGACTTGCTGATTGAGCGTGCGGCTGAGGAATCCCCGCCTGTTTTGCCGACCATTGAAGAGCTGAACGCTTGGAACCCCCTTGATCATGATGCTTATGTAAAATGGCTTATTGAAGAAAGAAAACAACGTGGAGACAACTGGAACTTCAAGTACATCCAACCATTTACACATGGCCACAACATTGGTACACTTCAACTTGCTCGCATTAATGGAGAAGAATATCTTGGAATGGGCTGGTGTAAAGTGCATCGATATGGCGAGAATGAAGATTTTTTCTTCCTAACCGGGGTTGGGTAACACAACCGGGATTGCAGAGGATGGTTTGTTAAGTTTCAGGCCAGTCATGGCTTACATGTCAATTGGCCCGGGATTGCAGAGGCAGTCATACATGCTGCCCAAGGTCAATCATAGATTGCACTTCAACTCTCAAGTCTGGCAAATCCCCCGGAAAATTGCTTTTTCCTGAGTTTCCCAAAGGAAACTTGACACTTGGTGGGGTCCGTTTTCCGGGGCAAACCCAAGTGGAAAATTGGCACTCAAGCCAATCAACTCAATACTCAATGTCAAGTTGCTTTTTCTTGCTAAGCGAGGTTGCGAAAAGCAACCAGAGTTGCAAGATTCTTTGGTAGAAACAGCTTTGCCCAGTCGGCGAACGCAGGGGTAAACGATCACTCAAACTCA
Source organism: Cladocopium goreaui (assembly GCA_947184155.2). Lineage (NCBI taxonomy): Eukaryota > Dinophyceae > Suessiales > Symbiodiniaceae > Cladocopium > Cladocopium goreaui. The sequence goes on along the minus strand of CAMXCT020006612.1, from coordinate 255,903 downwards.
TTTGTGGCGATTTAGCTTCACTGCTTCCTGAGCTTTGCCCTTTTCACTGGCTTCCTGCCTCCCCAAGTTTGCCATTTACCTAGGCCTTGCCTCCAAGCTCTGCATGGGTACATGCGCAATCGATGTCCATCTTCGCGTTTGGCTTGCTGTGGTCTTGTGCTTGGGATCGGGCGCCGCGTTCTGGCTCCAAAGGGTTGTAGTTGCATCTTCTCCTGCAGCAACGCAGCGCAGCGAGCAGCGAGCAGGGCACAAGACTGTGAGGCGCGTATTGCAGGCCCAGAGTTGGCTTGCGAGCGCCGGAAAAAAACAAAGGTAGTCAAACCTGCTGCTTTAACGCAGCTCTTTGCCGAAGGTGGTGGTTGCGCCTTGCTGTAAAAATGATTGTTTAAGGGCACCACGCCCGGCGGTCGAACATAACACAGCACCTCGTGACACGTGTCAAGGCCAGATCCAATATATGAAGTTCTTCCAGCGCTTCTGGAAAGCAATTTTTTCAGCAACGCAGGATAAGAGAAGCTTGCCGCAAAATTTTGCTTCTGTCACAGGTGGGATTTTGCTTAATTTCCACAGCGGGTCCGGCTGGGTCATATTGCGAACACGGTTCAGTCACCCTGCAAGTTGGCGTCAGATTTGTGCCGCGACACTGCTGCAGCGTCATTGGCAAAAACAGGATCAATGGGAGATTTTAGCGCCGGCTTCCTTTCAATTACCAATGGAAGGAAACTGTTATACTTTTCCTATTCTTTTGTGAATCTCACACCAAGCGGGCGCACGGCGCCATATCGATCCAGATTTTGTTTCAACGACGTGGGGGCCATGCTGCCGGAAAAAGACATGTGTTTCCGATCCTGGTGGGGCCCAAGAAAACATATACGAGGGAAGGTAATTCAGATTTTGCGTCAGGCTTCACACAATCAGAAAGATTCTTTGTTCCTGGTGTTCCGGGGTTTGCTTTGCATCTGGGGTTTTGTTTTTCCAAGGCCATTTCCAAAACAAAGCTTCAGGAGCTAGCACCACAATAGATGAAGGGATGCAACAGTTGGCTGCTATGCCAGCAGCAACATTGTGCCATGCTATCTGCTGTGCCATCAAAGCAAGCTGGTATCAATGCGAGCAGCATTGTCAGCAGCAACATTGTGCCAATGCTACCTGCTGTGCCAGCAAAGCAAGCTGGTACCAATGCAAGCAGCGTTGTCAGCAGCAACATTGTGCCAATGCTAGCAGTTTTGCCAGCTGTATTTTTGTTGCCACAAATTCTTGGGCCAACTATAACTATATAGTATTATAGTATAAGTAAAAATTTCGTAGCACATATCTTTATCACATATATAGTTTATTTACGTGTAGTATATTTAGACATGTATTGCGCCCCCCAATTTTTATCACCGCAATCTTGTATCACTGCGTTTCTTTAGCATCGCGTTTCACATCAAACCCACAAGACAGATGCCCAACCTAACTTCAGACCAGCACAACTGTAGCAAACAGATGCGTTTTTTTTCCTCAACGGGCTGTTGCTCGTCATACCGCGTCACTTTCCAAGCCGGAAGCTAAACACTCGATCCTCCTGCAGCCGAATATCAAAAACAGTGATCGCAATCGACCACCCGTTTAAGCTTCTATGTTCGGACTTGCTAACTACGTACCGCAGCTCTTCTTCATAAACAATTTCGCAGCCAGGTACCTTGAGAACTTTGTTTTGATAGTACCACTTCAAATTTTGTTGGATTGATTCATCCTCAACATCCGCAAGAGGGGCCCAAGACTCAGTTGGAACGGAACTGTATTCATACTTCTCAGCCGGTAGGCTTCCACCCGTCCATTCATCTATGCCTCAGTTTGATTTGTTTTTTTGATTAAAGTGTATCCATTTGAGTCACTACCTGAATGTTGTAGGAAGCGCTCTGAAATAATGCTGAATTGAAGCAAGGCACCAAGCCAAAAAAGCGTAGCCATATCACGCGTAGACTTGGACAGTGTGTTTTCTCTGTGACAAAAAACGGCAGCACATCAAACTGCGTATATATATAATGTTGACCATCATGTTTGAAAGGTACCGCTGAACTTGTGCAAATAATACTGTTCCAATTTTTTCTGGTGGCGAGCCCGACTCATCAAGTTCAACTCTGGGTGGAAGATGCATGAAGATGCGCTTATGACTCTTCAGGAGTGCACTCAACAAAATGGTATCATAGTCTTTCGCGGTGTGTGGGTTGTTACTTGATTTTATTTCACATACGCATCAAAATGCATCAAAATGCCATAAGGTGTCCAGCCTCCCATTCAGCTAATTGCCATTCGAATTGGCCCTCACAGAGCTTCGGCGCAGTAAAGCAAGCACCTGCCAGGTTGCAAAATCAAGCCAAGAAGGTATGATATTATTCAGATAAAATGATATTCTATCATTACATATATATATATAGATTTATACGTAGATAGTTAGGATAGACCAACAGATAGATAGATAGTACAGATATATAGATCGTCGACAACAAGTTTGGATGTTAAAGTTTTGTTAGACACAATGTTGAAAGCGTCGCTGTGGGCTGGTGAACACTTGTCAAGATATGTCAAGATCTACATAAATACATGTTTTTGAAAGTTTCCACAAAGATAGTGGTGTGGGGTGAATGAGTGGTTTGAGAAAATCCTTTGAACGTGGAGATTAAGAGACATGATTTTAAACTGAAAGCTGGCCTTAGGAATTGGTAATTTCGTCATCTTCAGGGGGCTCTTCCTCGCCCGCTTCCTCTGCATCGATCATGTCAAGGGCTGTGTCATCAGCGGCTTCATCAACATCAGGGGCCTCCTTGTAACTCTTGATCATGGCCTCCTGATCGGGATTTCACGCAGAACATATGGAATAAACATATGGAGTTTCAGGCCATGAAACTTCATGAAACTGCATGATTTTTGAAAATCATTTGACCATCCCATCAACCATAAATTAAAGATAAAGCCCTGTGCAATCAGGCCACAGACAAATCTCGAGCTTTGGACACGTCCCCTTCGGTGCGCACCAATTCAGCCTTCACAGCATCCTGAGATCAACATGACAATCATTTTGCAATGCCAGGCATTTGAATCTCAATGGATGACTGGATTGAACGAGTCATAAACATATAAACTAACTATAAAAAAACAAGCATCCAATAGATTTCATTTTCATGTTGATTTAAAGTTTCAACAGGCCGATCCCCCCCGATGCCGTTGCGCTGCAAGCATCAGCGATGGTGGACATGACGTCCACATTGAGGCCATCAACCGGCTTCACCTGGGATGGGTTGGGATTCACCCCAGTAAGATGTTTCATTTTGAAATTGGACTGATCATGACTGATTTCATTTGACAATATTTGAGGCATTATAAGACCAGTCACGGTGAGCGCTTCATGCATGGCACCGTCGTCGCCACGGACTTTGAACCCCCACCGCCCATTTTTATACATGTACTTGTACACAGCAAAGGGCTTTGACTTGGCCTCTTTGGAGGCAGCTGGTCGTTTCTTCTGGGCAATGTTTGCACTCGGTTTTTTTTTGGGGACAATCTCCTCTTCCTCCTCCTCCTCTGGCGTATCCTCAGTTGGTTCCTCTACTGGGGTGGGTGTCTCAGTCTTCTGCTTGCTTTCGCCCGACTTTTCTACTGACTTTGCTGCTGGCTTCTTTGTTGCCGTTGGTTTCTTCTTTGCTGCCGTTTTTGTAACTGCCGTTGGTTTCTTCGGTTCCGCTTCTTTGCTTTTGGAGGAAGCTGCTCCCTTGGACTTCGCAGCTGCCTTTGTTTTTGCTTTTGCTTTTGCACTTGGTGGGGAGGACGCTGCTGCAGTGTTGCTCGCAGCTTCAGCATCTGACAACTCATCAACAGATGCAAGCACCATTGCTGCTGCTATAAAGGACTGGAGTCCATGCATTTTCGCGTCTTGATCTTGGAAAAAACTGATCATAAAGATAGGCAATGCATTTGCATATGAGTTCGATTCAGAGTTCAGAGACTTGAAGGAAAACCTATTTGATTGAACAATGGATTCAACCTGAACGTAGCTGAGAGTAAGGTAACTGCCACATTTTGCACGGCTGGTTTCAAGATGTATCCAATGTCACATCACCGGTCCGTGATGATAGCAAACCCAAAGAAGCAAGTGGCCTTAGAATTGCCACTTCTGAGTCAAAACATTAGTGCATCTACGTTGGACAGGCGGCAGGGAACACAAAATTGGAGTATGAAATTGGAGTATCAAAATTGGAGTACATACATATACCATCAACCAATTTTGAAATGGCAAATATATAGCTTTGCTGTGAGGCATCGATTCCTGTAGCCACCATCCAGAACCAGTAGCCTACGCACTGAAAACCCGACTCATCTCACTAGTTCACTTCAGCTTCAAAGCAGAAGAAGCAGCGATGCTCAGCTGCGCCAAGCTAAAGTACTTTGGCTTGACCGGGGTCAGGTTGCACGGCACACTCTCTCCAATCTTCACCTGCCAGGTGAGCATTGGTGTGACGGTGTGATCAGCTTTCACTAGCCTTTGACCCTCGATGGTTGAGCGTGGGAGGAGTTGGTGGGAAAATGGGTTTTGTACCACCACTTGTTGGTTTCAACATGGTTCAAGTGATGAACTTTTTTTTGGAACATGGGGCCTCCCATACGACATCGCAGTGTGGTGCCCTTGGCATTTGGTTGTACTTTCCATTGAATAGAGCCCCAAATTGAACTCCCCTCAGAGAGCACTTGTCGTCGGACGGCTGAAGCTCCCTCGGCTTGAATGCATTCACTTTGGGAGCAGGTTGAATCACGTAGCGGAACGACATGGGCAGTTGACTTCCATCCGCAGTCACCTGCAAGGGATTTGAAGGGATATAATATCATTGTTAGTGCATGAATCATTCCCTGGGTAATATGATGTGGGTAAGCTCTTTAACATGGACACAAATTCAAACCTTTATATATAGTATTTTCACCCCTGGCCTTCATTTTTGGAGTGATTCCATGATCTACCATTCGCAGCTCTGTGACCCCTCGAGTTCTGGTCACATCGCACACAGCCTCTGCAATGCTTTGCAGCTTCTTTTCACCAGTGCCAGAAACTGGAAGCAGGCAAACAAGGGTGCGATCATCCGTGATATGCCACACAATGGATGTCGATTGGGACCCATGTTGATCTAGCAGGGGCAAGGTTCTGACTGACAATTGTGACTTCATCTTTTTAAACAACAGGCCATTGAAATTTGAAATTGAAACTTAAAACCGTTTTTTAAGTTTAAAAACCAGGTCCTGCATTGATCTCCGCGTATGCTCCAGTGTTGAAGCCGAAAAGTTCTCCGGCCGGAAGATCGATTTTGTTCTCAGTCCGGTTCACAATCCAAATGGACCCCAAGCTTGTCAGCACCACTTGCAGATTGGGCTCTCGGGCGATGGTTGCACACCCTTCCTGCCTCAGAATGTAATGGTTGATTTTAAAAATACTGCTGAGGGATGCTGAGGGGAACATATTGAGATAAAATACCAGAACACATAAAACCTTAAGATAATTAAACAAAATGGATGGTGCGTATTGTTCGCATCAAAGTCAGCCACAGAAATCACCGCAAGATTCATGGACTTTCGAAAGTTCACCGGGGGGTTGTTGTCCCACTGCGGGCTGGCCATAGTCCTGCTCTGGGTGGCTGCTGAGGAACTGGTCGAGTCCATCATTGCCTGGAGCGCCTTCTGCGTGGTGGTATCTTGGCCGATCTTCTCCTCAAGCTTCTTGAGAGGGTCCTGGTGGGAGAAAGCGAACTTCTGCTGCACCATCTCAGGAATCCTGAGTGCACTCCCCAAATGGATGTTTTTCTTGTGGACTTTCATGCATGAAAAATCGATACCATAAACTACGAATCCGTATGAAAATGTAATACTAATCTTTTTGATGTACTCTAGGTGTATCTATATATATATAAATATACTTGTAAATAAATATATATATATATAATATATATTATAATATATGTTTGTATGTGATTTCATCGTGAAACAGTCTTACCAGCATGAGGGGTGATTCCCACGAGCCAAGTGACAAAACGATACAGCGTATATCTGAAAATAAAAAACTGTTCAAACACTGCGTGGAATTTCATGATACTGGATTTAACATGCAAAGGAAGTGGCTTGATTGCCCCATCATTGACGGTCAGGCATTCCAGGGTAGGCTGTGGGAGAGAAAAAGGTTCAGAAGCACGAGCTGCTGGGCCAGATTCCTCCGCTCTGTCCCACCATTGCGAGAGAACTCGCCCTGTGATCAAGTCTCGGGCCTGGTCCATCAAATGACCATCGCTGTCATGGTACACCGACAAAAAGTGAAGGTCCCATTTTCCCCCACTTTCTTCTCCCATCAAAAAAGCTCGTTGGATCTCCAACGCCGCTTGGGACCATTCGGAGAATCTGGCACCAGGGATAACCGGGATAACCATCCAGGGGAATTTTCTTACTTTCTACTCAATTTTTTTCAAACTGAACTTCAGTAAAATTTAGGAACATGCTTTTAGATGATAACGATATGGCCTGGATGGATTCATGTCCACCACCAACACCTTCTGACCATTCTGCTCATGCATGCCCTCGAGCAGCTGGAGCAGCACCTCTTTTGTAGCTGAGATCCCCCTTTGCTGTACCTTGCTGATCATAGAGTGGGAAAAACAATGACCCTTAATTCATAATTGGGATATCCATATGATGTGGATTTTGAATGTGAAATCTGAATGTTAAATCCCAGAAACCCGAAAGTGTGGTGCGAGTGCACGATCAGGGTCAGGGTTCTGTAGGTCAGTGACACGGCTTCGTTCGATGCCGCTCACCGATCCCAGCAAGGCACGAGACTTCGTGAAGGCAATTGCACTGTGATTGCCCGAGACCCCGGCCAGACCTGGTGGGCTGGAAAGGATGAGGGCTGATAAATTACATAAAACCATCCCAAAGTCAGATAATTGTTTCAATGTGTTTTTGATGGGTTTGATGGGCAAAAAAAAGAAAATATGGTGAATGAAGCCAAAAAACACTGCTGAGATTTTTTCCGTCTATCTCCTTGGTGCTGGGGATCTGTGAAGTTCAGGGCAATCTCGTACACATCCATTGCCCTGCATCAATTGGACAATCCAAAGATCACCAATACTTGTTTTTTTATTTCCAGGGTATACACATTCAAGATATTGGGTGGGAAATGAACGACACATACTTTAATTCCAAATCATGGCACCCAATGACTTTGTCCTCCAACAGTCTGCGATGCCGCAATGTTGCCTGTTTGGCTGCACTGGAGTGCCACTGCGGCAACAGCCAAAAGGTCAACGTGTTGGCATTGCCTGATGCCACTCCCTGGGCCAAGGTCACAGACTCATCGATCGCCAAAGCTCCTGAGCAGGTGCATGGGGCAAACGGGGAAGATGACAGAGAGTTAAACCAGTAAATCCCAAGGGGGAAGGAAATATTTGAGGGAACCGTTGAAACCATTTGAAATCATTGAATATCATCTCAGGGACGCGTTGGCCAGAGCGTGAAATCTCCCACAAGGATTGTCAGCCTGATGGCTCAACATCAGCTCGTTGTTAAGGTCAAGTAAAACATATATGGTCACGTAATGATTGGTTGAACACTTGTTTGCTTCCAAAAGCCTACATGAATCAATCAGCTGAGAAACCCCTGGTTTCCATTTTGACCTTGCTGTTGAACAATGGCAGCGTGAGCAAGCACCTGCGATGAGACCCTCATGAATTGATGCTTCTTGCCAATGAACTCGTCCACAGCAGTCCGGCCCCGGTGATACCGGTCGTTGATGTGTTTGTAGTCCATGGCCGCCTCTCAGGGGGTGGATAATGCATTCTGAAGGTTAGATGAACTGAATGGGGTGTTTTGGATGTCCCAAACCTGCTTGGCTGCGTAGATCTCAAACTGTTGGCTCCACTCCTGCAGCTTTGCCAAGTCACTCTCACATTGAAGCTCCGTTTGCTGCCATGTGGTGTTCAGCAACTGGGCGGAAAGCCTGGATCGAACATTGGAATCCATGGGAACGTAGGCTCATGATGCCTCATGCTTATTCTACAATACCACCCTCAAAAAAAAGCATCTAGAAAATATTGGCCAATCAATGATAACGAAGGGCTGTTCTGCTCGCTGATGGGTCTGCTTTTCCACCTGAAGGGATGGTTGAGAAGGGTGACAACTTTTGTTGTGACCTTTGGTAATTGAGATAGAAACATAATGTTTAAACCCCGTATGAACCACACCTGTTCCTGATACCGTTTCAAAGGCTGCATGAAGATCCCAACTCGCCCCACATCTGCAGGCGGCACAGTGGATTCCAGCATCTGAATGATGTCAGAATCGGCATGCCGAAGCTCGAACCTTGAGGCGACGAGAGGGACTGAGTTGAATACTGGGGGAAATCCACTAAAGATATGATATATTTTAAAGTGAATCTGGGTAGTGGGAAAGTCGGAATAAACAATGGACCAAGAGGTTATTGACTAGGAACGCTTTGTGAATCTCCGGCAGCACAGAATTGGCAAACTTCTGGGGCACTAGGTTCTGAAACTGCTCCAAGCAAGCCAGGAATCCGCCACATACCCGCTGCAGTTGGGTCTTGGTAGTTTCGAAATCTACACCAGAAAAAAAGGTTGTTGAATTGAGAGGGCTTTCCCAAATAGGGATAAATATCAAAGGTTAATCCTTAGAGAATTGAAGGTCCGAGATTCCAAGTCTTTAAGGCTCCACGGTTTCCTCATCTTGGGCGCCAATGCCACCCAGTCCACCTCCATTCTGGTCAGCATGTGGTGCAACAGGGAATCCGAGTTCGTCAAAAAGACTTTCCAAGGGAGCAGGAATCCAACTGCTGTGCAGTGGCCATGGTTCAGAAGTCCCTCTGCCAACCCATCGTGATTGATGAATCGTGGTTGGGTGTAGATCCTTAGAAATTGGGCTGGTAGTTGAGCATGTTGAAGGGAAGTAAAGGGGACCAAAATTGCATGTATCATCATGAATAAATCCAAATCTGACTAAGGATTACCAGGGGTCCGAACCAGCTCTGTCAACCCTTCTTTGATGTTCAATGGGATGAACTTGAGCAGGTTGATTGCAGCCGCTGATTCTTTTTCACCCAGAGAATATGCTTGGGCGAACGATACCACCGATTCATGAGCCTGGTTCAGGGATACCATACATAAACTCATTATAAGATGAAAGGAGTTTGAGGGTATTTTCATAATTTCTTATGCCCCCCACCGGCCTGCAATGACTTCACTGACATGTCCTGGGACATTCCCGCCCGCTCCAGGAACTGCAACTGGTGGAGCAAGTTGAAGGCATTGGGGCGGCGACGGAGCTGGCTGGCGAGTGCCACACCTTACCAAAACATGTTGTCATCAGGGGGTAGGTTGGGATCTACATGCTGCCGTTATGGGTGTTTATTTTTTTAATGCAGCTGGATGACCTCGATTGGTGTTGACAACAAGGCTGCTTTCAGACTGAACAGCAGTGGCATACACCGTCCGGAAGGACCTGAGGCAAACCAACCACATTCACTGTATCATAATGATGTTGTTTTTTAGAAAATGATGTTGATTCAAATTTTCTACAGCATTGTGATCAAACTCTGCCAGGGTACTGTCGCACTGGATCTGGCAACTCCTCCCAGGGAGAAAAGCAATCAATCTGAAATTCTAGAGAAGGTATTTTTTTAGCATTTGATAATTTGATATTGCATTTTTTGTCTGATGGTGGGAACCCCTCCTGGAGTAGTTCTGGGTTCTGGTAGCACGCGAACAAGATGCCAACAGCACACAGGGATCTATTCCATCCCTTCACGACAAACAGCTGTCCAGGCCCTGCCACGTTGGGATCCGAGAGGTCCGCCGCTGTCAGCTTCGTTGCTGGCTTGAAAAGCCATGCGCCCTGAACCAAACAGGTAACCACCTTTTCAACCCCTGGCTTATTTGGGTCTGTCTGAAGTCCATTCAGCAGCTGAAGTTGGCAAAGTTGGTGCTGAACTTCCTCGGTTATCATTCAAATGGAAAGAACAAATATGGGCAATTGTTGATTGGATTTGAATGGATCTTCACAGCACAAAAAAAATATATGTAACATAATGGTATTCAATCAAAGGGTCACTGTCACTCGTTCCACGGAGTCCATAGTCTACCCTGTGGGGTAGCATGTGTGGCCGAAGGAACAGCGATGCACCTTCTTGGCCAAGGTCCGCAGCAGAGCTGTACTTCCTGGGTGTGGGACAAGCGGATGGGGATCGAATATAAAAATTTTAAGGAAGGAACCCTAAGATCCTGACACGGTCGGTTCTGGAGGGAATTCAGTGTCAATCCAGTCGTAGAAGGCTTTCTCATCGTCCTCACAATACAAGATGAATGAGAATTCGTTGATCTGATACACTTGAAAATGGTTCATTTGGTCCTCATTTGACAACTTCTCCCCGAGGTAAACATCTAAGGTCTTGTTTGATCTGGTAAGGTTCTCTTGCCTTGGTGCCAGTCATTGAATGTCATTGAAGACTGGTGGAAGGTCATGGGAAGTTCAGTCAAAAAGGATCAAAAAAGGAGCAACCATATGGTATATTATAATAGTATATTATAATCAAGTTACACCCATGTGTCAAAGACCCGAATGTGCGGAAGCTGCAAAGCAGCGGGAGGGAGGCTTGGCATACCTCCACCATTCTTGGCTTTCTTGGCAGTGGCAGCAGCCCTTGCCTTTGTTGCCCCGGAGGCAGCACACGAAGAGGCACGCTTCGGCATCACCTGGCATGAGGCACGAGTGTGGGCTTTGTCAAAACGTGAATTATTGCATATTATGGCAAAACAAATTTTGGGAAGTTCCACAATGAATCACAAGTTTTTTTTTTGTGAATGATGGTTCATGCACAAAATGGACGACTTTTTCAACCACCCATTTTGTGACGGATCCCGACCCGATCATGCACAAAATCCCTGGAATTCCAAGGGGTCACATAGTTTTCAGGGGGTGGAGTTGCCAAACCCAAAGATCCAGGCTGATTTCCTAAGGTTTTGTGACGGATCCCGACCCGATCATGCACAAAACGAAGGGTTTGAGAAGGCACCCAATTTGTGAAGAATCCATCATGCACAAAACGACTGCTCTTTTTTTTCCAGCTCAGATTCGGATCGATTGAAAGCAAGAGATTCCCACTTGGAACCCCACGAGAGTTTGGCATCACAATGCGATGCATCATAAGGGACCAGGATTCCCCAAACAACGGCATGAGATATTGGTCACCTTGTTTTCACTGGGCCCCGCTGTTGCGATTTCCCCCGCACAGCTACTGATGCATTGACTCATCTACAGCTTCAGTAACGATTTGGATAGCCTGGGATATGTCAACCCCTTGCATCCACAACTGGGACGCTGCTCTGTAAAGCGCCTGTTGGCTGCGAGCTGTCCTGTACCTCCGAGCAACATCGCCGGATGGCTTTTCCCTCACCAACTTCAATCGGTTGGGTGCCTCACAGGCAAACTTGGAATGTTGGGTTATGTTGAGTTTCTTATGATGATGAACAATCATGAACAAACCAATGATGCCATTGAGTACATGGTCAGTGTAACAGCACTTAGTCTGAGACGGCTTCCAAGCACATCCCTTGCACCACGGGCGAGGCTGCTGACCCCCCCACGGCGGCTCCGTGCAGTGGCAGTGCCCTCAGGGAAATCAGCCGTGGGAGAACAAGTAAGTAACTGGATAACACAACGAAATTTAACATCTTTGTCCTTGGTATGTTTTGTAACCCCCAGACCAGCTTGTGTCAAGAAAAGTCGAGCCCACGAAACCATAGGACAGATCTTCCAGTTTTGCTGCAGCGCTGTGCATGCCGAATGGATCTTGACCTCAAGAATCTCAACAATAGCTAGTTGATTAGCTAGTTGAACTTTGGTTAATTTTATTGAATTTCTGTTTTGACACCATGCAAATGGAATCCACAAGTCTCAGGTCAGTACGCATCAACTTGGCATATTTCCGGTATGCCTTGTTCTCTTCCGATGAAGGGTTCACAGGGTTCTCCATAAAGACTGCGGCCAAAGTATGCCAAAGTGAGGTTTTCACGATCTATATCATAGAGAAAGGTTTCAACTTTTGAAGGAAATTGCATTGGAAGTTGCAATGCAGTTTGAAAGGCAGCTGTTTTGTCAATGACACTCACTGCCTGGCGGGCTGTCTCCTTGCGCTCGTCTTGCCACTGAGGCTGGCAAAAACAAGATGGCGGGGCGCCAAGTTGCATCACTCATCCATTGTTTTGTCCTGGACTGGCTGGGAAGGGAAAGGTCTTGATAAGACGCAAGCAAATTCAAAACAAACGGAGTGGTTAAACCTGTCCTCATGATGACATCCGATGGGCTTGGGCAATACCCTCTCTTATCCCAGAAACTGCAGTCCACTGACTCTCGTGGCAATCCTGCAAATCTCGTGGCAATCCAACAAAGATTTCACCAATGAACAGCTGCTTTTTTCTCATGGTTTGATCTGTGATGAATTATTTATACGTAATACTTTCGATCTCCTGTAGATCCAATCCGCTCCAGACGAATGGAGTGTGGAGCACCTGGGCCACCAATACCCTGAAGCTTCGCATGCTCGAAATGGTAGGAAAGCCAATTGGTCCTTAGGATCCATGAGGGGAGGCTCATTACAAGTGTTTGGGTTCATCAAAATTCCCATCACGGAAACAAAAGTATATTGACAAACACAAAATCATATTTGGAAAAATCTTGTAAGTAAGGGACTTAGGGTCTATTAATTATCATTCTGGTGGTTTCAAAGGTTTTTGTGGACATGAAGTCAAATGAGAATCCAGTCCTTGTACTGAGAAAGCATTTCAACATACCGCTGTGGCTCATTGGGACGGTTTCCAGGGCATTCGAAAAAAGACTCAAGGCAGGTCTTGAAGTCATCGGGGGTCCACAGTTCTCGTTTTTTTTCTAAATGGGCTCTCAGCAAAGAAAACAATGCATCCACATCCTCATGAGAATGTCCGGAGCTGAGGAAACTAATCTCAGCTCCGGCTATTTTGTGTAGACCCGTCCACATAGCCATGAGCCGTAATATTCCAACGTTTTTAACCTCCTTGGAAGCGTTGTCAGCTTGGAGATTGACCCAAACTGATCGAAAGTCCAGCTTGGCCGCCATCCTGCTGAGGCCTGCGCAAATGATTTCAGCTGTCCTGGAAGATCCGCATGTCACAAGGCTGGGTGAGAGTGCGACCAGGACCATATGTCCGTGGACAAGTAAGGTTGTTGATGTCAATCTAGGACGGTTAAAACTTGCAAATTCTTTACAAGCCATTGATCGACTTCTGGGCCAAGCATGTTTTTGAGCATCCATACTGTCTAAAATAGCAGTGACTTCAATCTCACCCAACATGGTTGCACCCAATCGGGATCTTGCCCGAGCAGCGTAGTAAACCTGTCTATCCTTTTGTTGGCGCTGCAAGTGCTTCTGCAACATAGCATGCTGTGCACGTCGAGCAGCTGGGCAATGTCCGAGTTTTTTTATAAGAAGTCTGTGTTTCAAACACAATGTGCATTTCGAATGGTGGGTAGAGAACCGAATACGTAACAAATGCTCAAAGTCTGACTGCCATACCTCGTTTGCAAAAATTCAAAGTTTACATTTAAATCAAGTTGTTTTTGTTTTTTCCCCCACATAGCAAAGCAGGAGACCAAAAATTGCTGTATGAAAGACTATGCATATGGAAAGTTCAACTGAGGGTCAGAACAAAACAACTTCCGGCCGATGTGGAGATCAGGGAATGAATCAGCGCATTGCTTCCAGTACTCATTGATGCTTGCATGTGGCAAATGCTTGAGTTGAGACCGATCAAGATCTGGAGCATCACGTTTGTTTGATCCACTTCGGGGCCGTTTATTGCTGTTCAGGCCATCGGGTATTGGTTCAGCTACTTCCATCCACAGGCTCGTGAGAAAAGAATGTACTGCCTCCCATTCCCGAGATGGAGCCTTCTGCTCTTTGATCATGTAGCGACCATCGTAGGGGCACTGCTGCTCACCATGACGAGCGGCAGAATTCAGGGTGGCAAATCTGTACTTCCCAAGTCCAAACAACTTTATGAAGGCTTTGTTACATACTGGTGCACCAAGATATAAGAGATGTCGAGAGCCTCTGCAAGAATCTTCGTCTTGGTCCTTGAGCAGCTTGAAGACCTGGGCTGAAAGTAAAATATAAAATTGTTTGCATGAGAAATAATGAAATGAAAACGGTTCTCATTCACCATCAAATTCTGTTTGACAAATTTGAAAAATCATAAGACCCAGACATAGTCATCTTTCTCAATTTTCTCCATCTTGGACATGATCTTTCGCTCTTTAAGCCACTTGTCCAGTCGATGGTCATGGTATCTGAATTGTGAAAAACAATCGGCTTTGCAACCACACTTCCCCTTGATAAGGTTGGCCAAAGCCTTTGGGTCGTCATTGGGACCACACATGCTCCCTGCAGATTTGACGATGCGGCCCCTGGCAGGCCGTTTGAGACGGCTCGGATGGTGCTGCTTGGGCCTTGGAGCTGTCACATCGTTCAGTGGCTCTTCGTCACTCAATGTGGCGATGGCCGTCAATGGTGCTGTCATCCTGCGTTGGGTTCGAGGGATCATGAATGCTGATGACATGACAATGCATCACTTTTCAATGCTTGTTTTATATGACTCTACAACTTTCCAAAAACTTTTGTTATTATTTAGTTTGGTCTCTATTTGACATATGCTGGATTTCAAGTGCTGTAGAAGCAAACAAACATCATTCAACTGGGACCAGCCTGTAAGTAAATCGAGCAGAGCACAATTAGCGTTGATTTCCTTCATCCAAGTACCACAATTTGATTGGGAAACCCCACCATGCACAGGCCTTTGTTCGCGCAGTGCAGTGGCTCACTCAGCTCGTGCAGAATCCTGGTGATGTGTTGGGGCAACTAGGGTGCAAATTAACCATCAAAACCTGAAAACTAGAGCCATGTTGATCTTGGAATGTATAAACTATCAACACTATCAATTGTACTCAGTCCTCCAAAAAGGAGCAGCGATGGCGGTCTCAACCCACCACCATGATGTCACTTGATAATCGAAGTCTTAGGTGAAGTCTTGTTGAACTGGTGATTGAGAACAGCCAGGACGATTGAAAATTGTTGGAATGTGCAGAGTCCAGATGGCACTCTTATTCATTCTTATTGTACTTCTTTCCTGGGTTATATAACTCATGAAATGAAATGAAATTAATAGAGTGAATAGACATGAATAGAAGGTCTAACGTGACTCACTGCTGCGTTTGTCAAGACATTCTGTCATTTTGTTTGGACAATCAACTTGAATGGCAGCGCAACATGGGTGTAAAAGTCATTGTGGTTCATTTGACAAATTCATACAAATTCTAAACACATGTGGAAACAAACAGGCAGGCATCACCTTCAGGCCCAAACGGGACCAACCAGCTCAAGCCGAGCACAATCGAGCACACTTGCAGCGGATGTTGAATAAATAGTAAATGGTAAACAAATGCTGTATTGACCCAAGAATGCAGCCAGTAACATCAGTCAGAAATCAACAACACCTTCCAGCAATGAAAAAAAACATGTCACCACAATTTCAGACCAGAGATTGATTGTACCATTTTTTCACTCCTCCTGACCCAAAGCCGACTTGAGGTCGCGTCCAGAATGGAATTAAGGTGCAGCACTAAGGCCAAAAGCTGGGAACGGTGCGGAAAAACACCAGTCCACAAAAAGGCCTTGATTAAGACCATCATGCATTTCTACGGTCAGGTATGGGCTTAGCGCCACATAGAGTAGAGACATTGGAGACCGAAAAATGCCATTGGTGGAACCACAATATTGCCGCATGCGGCCAACCTTTCTTTGGAATCAATGGATCGTCCTTGTCCGAGCCATTGGTGCAGGGGTGGAACACATTGTCCCTTCATCCACTTTTTCTGGGGCCATGCCTTCAGGTCTTCTGTTGACATCATGTTGTGCCCCTGGCAGGAAACATTTGACATCATTGTCTTTTTCTTTCCGCTAGACATCATTAGACTTAGATTTCATTGGTTGTGAATGAAATTGCATTGTGCTGACGGTCCTTGAAAAAGTTAAAGTGCGAGTCTGCCAGGAGCATGAACACGCGTTGCCGCCAGATCTAGGCTTAGTTGATAAAGTATTCTACCAATACCAGTTCCATATTTTTTTGAACGATCCAATACCACTCAACGATCCAATACCACTGAGTTTCCAACTGGTGCCCCAACTTGATGCCCATTCACGGTGCAGTATGTGAGCCGTAGGTTGCGGTCACTGGCTGCCTGGCGATGGGTATATAATTGGAATGGTGAGAACGCGTATATAATTGGAATGGTGAGAACGCGAGGCCTGGTGATTCAAGGGGCCTGGGAGATGTAATCCATGCAATCTCGGCACTTTTCAGAAAGAACGGCTCCAACATTCTCCAATAGGAGAAATTTCCTTGGATTGTCATTATTCTAATTTGCAAGATTTTGCAACGGTACGAGATGAAAACACTTGCAAATAGTACTATGTCATGTTGTAATAATATGTAAAAAACACATTGGGCTGAAACTGTTCGAGGCTCATAGGGCGGCCCATGGCCTTCGCTTCATCCCAAAGTCTGAACACTTCTTTTATCAGCACTGTTCGTTCACCCATCATGCAAGCTTGTTCCCCCGCCAAGCTGAGATCCTGGGCAGGAAGAGAAACTGAATCAGCATACGGCCACCTTAAACAGCGAAGGCCACCTGGCCTGGCAGGGGAACCCAGCGAGGCATCCCTCGACATCACTGAGCTGGTCTGCGGTGACTTGGGTGATGTCCTCCAAAATGGTTCCTGGATCTGCTAGACCATCTCGGATTCTGGCTTCGATAACTTTTCTGCAGTAGGGGGACTTCTCCACCTGGGTCAATCCCAACCCCATATGAACCCCATATGAATCCAACATGTTCTGAACCCAATATGATTCCAACACGTTCGAACATGTTGAGAACTGCACATAGGACTTCACCTCCACAAACCTTACGATGACAACATGACAAAGCAGTGCAAAAATGACAGTTCAACTGTTGTTGTTTTTTAAATCTTGTTTTATATCACAACTGAGGGCCTGTCTGGCGGCAGCCAAGTTCAAGCCCCATCACACCAGAAAAAACAGTGATGCAACCTTGTGTTTGGGCTCCTCAGGCCACCAGAAAACATCAAGATCCCCAACGGTTCAAAGTTTAAATGAATTGGGTTAAGTTTCAACTCAATATATATATATATATATATATGTGTGTGTTTTTCCAACAATTATGAATATTCACGATGATGTTGTCTCCTGGGAAGTGTTGTGAAGCCATGGGTAAATGACCTCCAAGTTATCCTTCACGCTGCCAGGCAATGCAGATGTCCACCCAATGGGCAAGCCTGGGCCAGGTGCAGTCCAATGGGGAGTGATAGTTATCATGGTATATCATGGTCATGGTTGAGAAATGTTGAGAACAAAATCGCAAACATATTTGTTGAAATCTGGGATTCTGAGCCGGACATGTGCTCACCCGTGGATGGGTTCATGTAGATGCCCTTTTTCACCTTCTTGGCTTTGCACTGCTGGGTAAATTTCTGCCACCAAAAGATTTGGTTGGCACAATCCTTGGACTCATTTGTCATTGGAAGCCACTGTGGATCTCACTGACTTGCATTTAAATTGGGACATATCAAACTGAGAAAGAGACCCCACTGCCACGCTTTGACAAATAGTTCGGGTTGGCCTGCACTGTCGAACCGAAAAGTCCTTGGCGGAGGCACGGATGACCCGGAGACAAAAACATTGGTGGGGATCTGAGATCAAGGCTAATTGTTCCAAAAGCCTTCAACAGAGGCTTGTGAAGCAGCACCCCTTTGGATGGCAACTTTGACCCAACTTTGGGCTTCCTTGGTGGTACCTGGGTAATAGATGCCACAAGGGCTTATCCATGTCATCCATATTGAACAAAAACTATCAAAAAACTGGTGTTGAACAGCTGCCAGACGTGGTACAAATGCTGCCAAAAATCTAAGCGAATCTCATGAGCAATCCACTTTGATTGTGGAAGGAACCAAGGCTTGTGATAACGCATTGACCCACCTTTCCATTCACCACATGGAGGCATCCGACCAGCCTGGCAATTTAGTAGGAATTAATATCCAATATTTACATTAGACGTGGCAGTGGCACTGTGACGCTCCAAGGCCTGTTGAAGCGAAGGCCTAGGCACAGCTGGGCAAGCGGGCAAGGGTTGGTTCTGGACTGGATTCAAAATACTTGAGAATCTGGCCCATGTTCTGCAGGTGGTCCATCCATTTCACAACTCAGACATTTCAGAATTTCAGGGATCAATGTCTAAGAAAAAATAAGTAAAACTAAAGGTTAGATTGCGGTTAGACTTGAAACTTGTTGCTGGGCACTCGGCTCACTGAGCTGGTCAACGGCGTCCAAAGGCATGGCAGTCTTTGAATTAGATATGATTTCTCTAGAAACAATCTTCTCTAATAGTCTAGTTGATTGGCATCATTCGGATTAGTTTGATAATATTTAGTGACGACTTGCCAGTGTAACTGTTTAAACCAGTGACGGAACTCGTTGCATGTGGCGACATATGGCAACATCAAACATCAAACTGAATTCATCACATGAACGATTTAACACATGTTTTGCCATGATTTTCCCTTATTGTTGCACAGCGCGACGTGTCGATTTAACACATCCTGGTGGCCCAGGAATTGTTTCCGGGGTCAAGTTTTCAAAATTTCATTGAATTGGAAATGGAAACAGAAGCAAAACCACTGGATGGGAACCAGGAAATCAAGGTCATGATCCTCCCGGTCATCATCCCATTGCCTAGCAGCTTGTCCGATGACATCAGATAAAACTATAAAAGTGTCAAGCGGGTCCGCACTCTCGTCGATGGACTTTGTCAGGAACGATTCGGCCTGAGCACGGCCGCGAGCTTTGTTTCACAGTTGCTTCACAACAGGGGCAATGACAAGTTTTACAGTGCTACAATAGCTCACAAGTTTTCATCACAAGTTTTCATCACAAGTTTTCATGAGATACCATGAGATGTCATGAAACTTCATGGAGCTTCTTTACCCCAAAAAAACAAAGGCATCTGGGATCCCAACATGGTTCAGAACGGTGGCAATGAATGCCTTTTTCTTCATGTTCTTTTCCTGGGTTTTGAACTGTTGCAGGTTTTTCTTCACATGCATCTATATATATATAACTATATATACATCATATGTTTCATTGCATCATATGTTTCACTACGTTATATGTTTCACTGCGTCATACGTTTCACTGCGTCATATGTTTCACTGCGTCATATGTTTCACTGCGTTTCCTGCTGGGATCCAGGCCGAGTCTGAGGTGGGCAGCATGGCCATAAGGTTGGCATTCATGTTGAAGTCACCGAACAGGGCGCCCTGAATGGCATACAACCGACAAGTTTATTTACAGTTAGCCGGGTTAGTGACTAGTACCGATGCCCACCTTACCATCGGTCTGCTGATCATATGGATTCGGAAGTCGGTTGGGTCGAGGCACCTTATTCATTAATTGACACATCACTGCTAACTAAGTGGTTTTTGGGGTGGCTTGACACCTACTAACTTACAACTAAGAGTTGGACAGCAACGCGGCGCAAGGTGTTCTGAACCTCGTTCGTGACCTTGACTGACCTGGGGATAGCTATGAAAGGCAACCCACTGTAAGTTATAATATCACTTATGGTAATGATTTTAACTTGAAATACCCACAATTTCCCCACATTGAATGAAAACCAAAATTCTGGACACCAACGAGTTCTTAGCTGAACCCTCCCAAAGCGGATGGAACCCGGATCGATCGGTGAAGCCGAAGAAACGGAGAGCGAGACCGAGAACGTGCTGACGCCTCACCAGACAAATATTTGGGGTGGGAAAATCATGAACAAAACCACAGCATGTTCAGAAATCGGCAAGCAATTTGTGCCTTCTGGGTCATGGTGACACTGATCCCCAACCACCTTCAGAAAAAATGAATCTTTGCATCCCCGACATGTTTTTTTTCTATGGCTTGGGGCCCACACCAAACAGTGCAGCTTTGGAATGCTTTGTGTTCGGTCCCTGGGGCAATTTGGCGAACATCGATCAACAAAAATGGTAAATGTCAATGGAATTTGGCCCACCTCTTCCTGTCAGCGAGCAGTTGTTCAAAGGGAAGCACTCCAGGGGCCAAAATTGCTCCAGGGACGACCGGGTTTGTTTGAACCAGCTGAACTTAATTGTTTGGCAATTCCACTCGTGCTCCTAGATAACCAACAAACTTTTGCTCTTGGGTAGCAAGTGCTGTTCTAACCTTAGTCACGTGTATATATATATATATAATCCATGTAGTAGGTATAAGAAACAATATATATCAATATATATATATAATATAACATAATATAATACAATATAATATATATATATATAGTATGTGTGTAAACTACAGATAGTTAGTTATTTATACACATAGTTTGAAACATAGTTATTTACACATATAGTTATTTATATTTTATTAAACACATAAAGTAATAATAGTATACATTTAGTGGTAGTTATATATAATATTTTTTCTCTCTCGCGAACATGTTGGGCCATCCTTGATGGCCCAACATGTATTGAGTCTGAATTGGTTTGATGCAAGCGTGCTGGCAAGTCTCGCCCTCCAGATCAAGGCGACTTTGGTCAGCTCTATGGTCAAACAACTGTCCTTGTAAGAGTGTAACTCTGTGGGCTCAAGCAGCAGTGAGAGTGGCAAACTTGATTCTGTCAAAGTTTGCGCCACGTTGTGTCTTGCTGTACTCAGCCAAAACTGATCCAACGAGTTTCGTTATCGTGCCAGTGGGAATGTAGCATTGATTACTTTAAGCAGCAGCGCAGCTTGAGACAAACCCAAGCCTGTAAACATGTGTTCTTGTGCAGTCTGTGGTTATTCCTTGTTCCTGTTGTTTGCTTTACATCTGGGGTTTTAGCTGCTCTAAATGCTCTAAAGCCAAAACCCCAGATGCAAAGCAAACCCCAGAACAACAGGAACAAAGAATAAAGGTTTTGCAGGGGCAGCTTTCAAGCCCTGTCTGGGCCCTATCCATCTTTTGGCCAAAAAATGTCGTTCTTTTTTGGCGCGATAACGGCAAGGGCGGATTTTGTGTCAGATCCTGGCAACGGGGACAGATTTTGTGTCAGATCCTGGCAACGAGGACAGATTTTGTGTCAGATCCTGGCAACGGGGACAGATTTTGTGTCAGATCCTGGCAACGAGGACAGATTTTGTGTCAGATCCTGGCAACGAGGACAGATTTTGTGTCAGATCCTGACGGGATCCGACTCAAACATGACAACGTTCGAATGTCAGCGGCCTTTTTTTTGTTTTTTGCGTTGGATTCCAACGACAAGGATAGATTTTGCATCAAATCCTGATGGGATCCGACGCAAAATATGACATGTACAATGAGCTGGACCGGGCTTATCCGACGCAAAAAGTTATGCACTGCAACCGCGTGGATTTGAGTTGGATCCTGTTAGGATCCAACTCAAAACGAACGCATTTCTGCCAAAAAAATCCGATTTGTCAAGATTTTCCCAAAGCATAGAGAGTTCTTGCGAAAAAGAGCTTTCATTTTGAGTTGGATCCTGTCAGGATCCAACTCAACCCCATGAAATTGCTGTGCGTAACTAATAGGCCCGGTCCCGGATTGTACATGTCACATTTTGCGTCGGATCCCATCAGGATCTGACGCAAAATCTGTCCTCGTTGCCAGGATCTGACACAAAATCTGTCCCCGTTGCCAGGATCTGACACAAAATCTGTCCCCGTTGCCAGGATCTGACACAAAATCTGTCCCCGTTGCCAGGATCTGACACAAAATCTGTCCCCGTTGCCAGGATCTGACACAAAATCCGCCCTTGTCGCTGAAATCTGACACCAAAAAAAGCCGAAAACATGTGCATATCTCGCCAAACAAAAAGACGGATAGGGTCCTGACAGGGCTTGAAAGCTGCCCCTGCAAAACCTTTCTGATTGTGTGAAGCCTGACGCAAAATCTGAATTACCTTCCCTCGTATATGTTTTCTTGGGCCCCACCAGGATCGGAAACACATGTCTTTTTCCGGCAGCATGGCCCCCGTCGTTGAAACAAAATCTGGATCGATATGGCGCCGTGCGCCCGATTGGTGTGAGATTCATAAAAGAATAGGAAAAGTATAACAGTTTCCTTCCATTGGTAATTGAAAGGAAGCCGGCGCTAAAATCTCCCATTGATCGCTGTTTTTGCCAATGACGCTGCAGCAGTGTCGCGGCACAAATCTGACGCCAACTTGCAGGGTGACTGAACCGTGTTCGCAATATGGCCCAGCCGGGCCCGCTGTGGAAATTAAGCAAAATCCCACCTGAGACAGAAGCAAAATTTTGCGGCAAGCTTCTCTTACCCTGCGTTGTTGAAAAAATGGCTTTCCAGAGGCGCTGGAAGAACTTCATATATTGGATCTGGCCTTGACACATGTCACGTGGTGCTGTGTTAAGTTCGACCGCCGGGCGTGGTGCCCTTAAGCAATCATTTTTGCAGCAACGCGCAACCACCACCTTCGGCAAAGAGCCGCGCTAAAGCAGCAGGTTTGACTACCTGTTGTTTTCGGTTCCGCAAGCCAACGCGCTTCACAGTTGTGTGCCCTGCTCGATGCTCGCTGCGCTGCGTTGCTGCAGGAGAAGATGCAACTACAACCCTTTGGAGCCAGAACGCGGCGCCCGATCCCAAGCACAAGACCACAGCAAGCCAAGCGCGAAGATGGACATCGATTGCGCATGTACCCATGCAGAGCTTGGAGGCAAGGCCTAGGTAAAGGCAAACTTGGGGAGGCAGGAAGCCAGTGAAAAGGGCAAAGCTCAGGAAGCAGTGAAGCTAAATCGCCACAAATGAGTTTGAGTGATCGTTTACCCCTGCGTTCGCCGACTGGGCAAAGCTGTTTCTACCAAAGAATCTTGCAACCCTGGTCGCTTTTCGCAACCCCGCTTAGCGAGAAAAAGCGGGTTGAGTGAGTGCCTGGTATTCAGCATGCCAGGCTGGGGCATGGGGCCATGTTTGGAACCATTCCCGCCCACCCATGAGCTGTTAGTAGCAATTATCACGCATGCCCATCTTAGCTCTGAGATGCCTTGGTGCTTGACGCATGATGGTAGGGGAGCCATGCATTGCATGCTGGTCATCAATCTTTTATCTTGTACCGCCCACCCATGAGTCTGTAGCTGCCTTTAAGGTGCAAGCGTGTGTGAGGCCACCGGTCAATTCAATTCATGTCAATCCATTCTCTAACTGCAGGTCCTCTTTCTTAAGAAACGGAGTAGTATCAAAGATGTCTTTGTCTACATGTCTTCTGCAATCCCGGTTGTGTTTCCCAACCCCAGTTAGGAAGAAAAAATCTTAATGAGTGGATGGGCAACAAGTGGGAAAATCCGCCATGGATAGTCGAATTGTCAAAAAGATTCAATGCAGCGCTACGCCACTCCGTGGGTTGCGTCAGAGACAGTCGAAATCACCGTGGACTACCATGCGACGAGGCAGGTTGGGTCAATGTTGAGTCGATCTTGAAGTACGATGCCATTTGGAAAGACCAACATACTTTGGCTGGAACGACCTACGTCAACTACCCGATACTTGTTGAGAGATGGAACAACTTCCAGAGAGTGATCTTCACTGAGTACAAGCAAACGAAGAGAATCCGAGCACAAGTGCTAGGACTCAAGGTCACGAAAGGTGAGTTGGAACACATCATGAACAACTTCAATGATGGATTGACCTCTAGACTTGATCGACAAACACTGAGGTTGGAGATCGGCACAGCAGATCGAGAGATTTGGCTTTGGCCGGTGGCAATCCGTGCCCCTATGGCGCATTCAAGAGTTCAAGGCGGTGTGCACATCGAAGACAAGAAGACTTCCTATCAGATGAACCCTGGAGTAGGATACACTCTTGGAGGAGGATTTCATTGCACCACATTTGACAACATCGCTCAAATCTTCAGAGAAGGACTACGTCCCGGAGGAGGAGGCGACCGCATCAATACGTTCTTCGTGCCATTCGCGCCGTGGGATGTGAGAAGTCAAATGGTGCTGAGATTCAGGAAGATTGATCAAACTGATCTTGTCTACATCTACATCACGTACGATTCCATCGCCAAGTTCTCCCCTCGATTGTCAGCAGACGGACACATTTTGGTCCAAGAAACAATACCATTCGAATCATTCGATGCAGTATGGTATTACGACTGGAAAGAAAAGGACTATTACCGTCTCATGATCACGAAGGGAAGAGATCAACTTGTTCTTTCTGTGCAAGGTGCAAAGAGGGTGGCCACCATTGAACGATTTGACAAGCTCATTGGAAACATTGTGCCTGAAGAATCATCACCCGATCTGGACGAACTTTGAAAACTTGTCGATATCAGGACCGGTCACTTCAGTCATACTCACAGATTGTTCCCGGGACATCCGGATTGGAATGATACAATATCGTTGTTGGCAGTCACTCATCACCCTAGCAAAGAGGACCATCGACTATGCCCCGCATGTCTGATGGAGACCCCTGCGCCATTATCGATTTGTGTAATGTGCAAAGGATTTTTGGTGAGTCATGGATGGAGGAAACGAATCAAGATCACCGTGGCTACAGTACCAAGTGCCGAATCGCATCATCGAGAAGAAGATCTCAAAGACCATGTCAAGAAGGCATGCCATGGGAGGAGGTGAAGATCGATTTGACAGGTGATGATGATGACGACGAGGTGATGCCAGATGATGATGATGTCACCATGAAGAGTCCAGAACAAGAAACTCAACCAGAAGAAGGAGATGATGATCAAGCCTCGAAGAAGGGCGACATCAATGATGAGAAAAGAGACTTCAGAGAACAAGATGAGGTCGACAAATTTCTCAATCAAGAAGGAAAACCGACCGATGAGAACGATGATGAAGAGATAGCGGTCGATGAAATCAACATTGAAGAGTACGAGGCTGGAGAAGCTCGTGATGCAGTGATTGAGTACCCCAAGTGGATGCAGCGGATTGAGTTTGGATCAAAGGTCCTGCCGATCGAACCTTGCACAATTGGAGATGCTCAGCCAGAATTCATCAAGATCCTCCTGTTGCAGATTGGATTACATATCGTCAGGATCTACAGACTATTCCAACGGAACTTCTGTGGAGACATCGAGACGGCATGGAAACATTTTCAACAGAACCAGAAATTCAGGATGGACCTGGACTCAAGAACACCTTACCTGGGCGAGGATGAAAATGGTGAACTCATTGAACCAACTGCACAACAGATGAAAGAGCTCTACAAAGAGATCGGCCGACCAAATCAAAAGGACGACATCGGAGAAGAGGGATTCGTCAATGCATACTATGGGGCAGTGGTACTCAAAAGACTTCTCATATATACCCTTGAATGTGGCTACACGTATGATGACTTGCAAAACATATTCTTTGATGAGGAGATGGAGAAGCTGTCGAAACGTGACACCACAATGGATGAGATGAGAAAGACCACAGCGGCCCGCGACGCCCTTGACCGACAAGACGTCATGGTCAGAAGAATCATTGCAGGTGCATATAGGGTAAATGCTGTTTATTTCTTCAGGAACGTTGACTTTCAAGACACAATCACACTGAATCCAGTTGACATTGTGTGTGCTCTTCGTCCACCACTTCGAAGAATATCACTTTTACACCTGATCCTTCAGAATGGCCGACAATTGCCGCGACCTCTACTCCAAAAGCTATATGATGCGATCGATGACTACAATCACATCAAGCAACGGGAAGATCAACGACCAAGGTGGGGCATCCACTTGTCTGAAGCTCACATACTTGCGATTGCTGATACCCCGACTCCTGCTGATCGTGAACGTGCCAATCCAGCCGCTGGCAAATCGAAAGCAGCCCCGAAAGCTGCACCAGCACTGGGAAGAGTGTCGAAAGCGAAAGCATCATCATCAGCAACATGGAGAACAGTTGACACCGCTCCTCCGCCAAAACAAGCTCCAGTGACCCCGCCAAAGAAGGGTGGAAAAGACCAAGGAAAAGGTGGAAAATCTTATTCACACCGTGGCGGAGACTGGAACCAACAGGGATACTATGGATGGGGATATAGATGATTAAGCGATCTGACCTCTGCATAGGTCCTGATTGAACCTGGCGATGCGAGGATGCAATCATTGCTCGAGATTTACCTCTACTTCATTTTGAATGATTTCTGAGAGGACTCTGAGCCGGCTAATTTAGAACCACACATTTTTTTGAACATCATTGCATGAAACGCTGAGTTTCTACAGCGGTCTACGTCTCAACCGACGAAGGGACGGGAAGGTAAACTTCTAGTTCCATAGTCAACTTTGTGTTTTGATTTCTTTAATTCACATGCTTGAGTGAGACTCCATGCTGGCTACGCCACATTGGACGAACCTCAATGCTAGACACCGACTACGTCGTGTCTACATGCACGTGAACAAAACCTTCATTTTTTTTGGTAGAGATCGTAGCAAGCCGCCATGTAGATATGAAGTTCTGAACGGACTTTAGCTCTCCATAATTCAATAAATGAACAGCTGCGAGTGTAGTGGATCAATTCAAAGAACACTCCTTTGCGCGTAGCCAACAAAGTTGGCTATGCGTGGGGGGTGCGAATAGAGTGTAGGCTACGGATCAAGTATAATATCACAACTAAACACTCTGTGATCCAGCACCAAAGGGGCAATCCGAACTGGCCTCTTTGGCTCAAGACCCACTGCAGCACTGGAGAAAAGATCAGCAATGCGGAAGCAGCTGCCCGTGTGACGTCGTCGAACTGGAACATTTATCCTCAACATCAACCATTGGAACATAATCGGGTAGGCAATCCCCGATTCGCATATAGTATACATCAGTATTGGGTACCTTGGCACCGGAGCACGTTTTTCTTTCCTGAAGCCGAGGTCTTCTCAGATGTTGCCCGCAGCTTCGAAGATGCTTTCAGGTCCAGGCGTCGACAAAATGCTGTGGAGGTCTCACCATGTGGATATAACATGGATGTGTTGACTGCATGGGAAACGTGGCTTTGAACCAACCATAACCAACCACAATATGAATAGAATGGGTATATATATATATACGAGGGTTTTCATAAATGGGAATACGGGGATACTGTACCCCCATAGCTGGATGGTTTTAAATGGAAAATCCGAAAATGACATGGATGATTTGGGGGGTAGCCCTATTTTAGGAAATCACAATGTTGTTAAAATCAATCCCCAACATGAATGATCATCTAATTCAAAGTACTCCCCAGGGTTTCGTCTTTTTTCGGGTAGGTAATCTTAGGGAGTCAGGGTTTGCTTGATATCTGGTTTCTCCCCTTGATCCCTTGGTGAATTTCGGTCCGGAATCTGCGGTCAAAAAGACACAATTGAGCCGTTCAACCCCATGAACACCATTGTTAAACAGTTAAACCCCATTGAAACCCATAAACACATCCTTTAAGATAAAGACATTCAGCTGCTAAGTCTCAACGCAAAAATCATTATAAAATATTTTAAATCAAATCCATACCGAGCAGATTCACCATGAGTACTTCAGCACCATACTTCAGCACCCGGGGCCACCGGGTGAGGCTTGAAGAGGTCGACGTGCTGATGTGTGGGCAGCCGCTATGTGTGGCTCTCAGACCCATTTTGGAGACAAAATCCTGGTTGGTGACTTGGAACTTTCTCTGGTTCAGACTCTACATCCCCGGCGTTGCTTCGATCCAAAGTGTGAAGAAGAAGGCTCAAGATACTAGTTTAGCTAGGTAATTATGGGTAAACTAACAAAAACTTTGCCCAGCTTTTCACACCTATAAAAATCTACTGTGTATGTTCAACCCCTTAGCAGTTTCTCAAGTATTGACCCATCCCCATCTCAATTCATGTGTTTGAAAGAATGCTGCGCGTCAATGTATCGTTGCCGAGTGGACGCAGTGAAACGCTGCTGCTCCCGGAGCTTGCTACGGTGGAGGATTTGCAAATTCTGGCGCAGGAATCTTTCGGACAGAAGTTCTTGAGGCTTGTGACAGCCAAAAATCGCGCCCTCAGCAACCCCACGGACTCTTTGCAAGCTGCAGGGATCCAAGAAGCAGAGCAACTCACTGCAGTTGTGCAGCAAGCCAAAGTAGCTTCAACAGGAGGAGCCTTTGCAGTTTGGTGTTGCGGAGGTGACAGGATTGTGACATGGGGGAATCCAATGCAGGGTGCCAACAGCGCGGTAATCAAAGGTCAGCTCAGGAGCGTAGAACAGCTCCAGGCCACAAAACCCACGAATGCTGCATTTGCTGCATCTTGGACAATGGGTCCGTTGTTACCTGGGGCGATCCAGAATTTGGTGGTGATAGCTCGGCAGTGCAAGAGCAGCTCAGGAATGTGCAGCAGATTCAAGCCACAGATGCTGCATTTGCTGCCATCTTGGACAATGGGTCCGTTGTTACCTGGGGCCATCCAGAATTTGGTGGTGATAGCTCGGCAGTGCAAGAGCAGCTCAGGAATGTGAAGCAAATTCAGGCCACGAATGCTGCATTTGCTGCCATCTTGGACAATGGGTCCGTTATTACTTGGGGAAATTCAATATGTGGTAGTGACAGCTCGGCAGTGCAAGAGCAGCTCAGGAATGTGCAGCAGATTCAAGCCACAGATGCTGCATTTGCTGCCATCTTGGACAATGGGTCCGTTGTTACCTGGGGCCATCCAGAATCTGGTGGTGACAGCTCGGCAGTGCAAGATTTGCTCCAGTGTTTATAGCTTTGCTGTCCTTGTTTTGCCGCGATGGCTGGAGGAGAGCTTGCTAGAGGAAAAATACAGCAAACAACTGTCCTTGGGTCCTTCCCCACCAGTGAAGGCAGAGATGTCTACCCCCATGTCAAGCTGTTGGGGGCTTAAGATGCTAAAAAGGCAGTTGTGTTTTCCCAAGTCATACTGTACAAGTGATCACTTTGAAGAATCTAGAAGAGTAAGGGACTTCCGGACCAGGTTTATTTGGCCAGTTATTCACTACGAAAAAAAAAACATGGTTGGTGGTTTCAAACATTTTTTATTTTCCATACTATATGCGATAATCCTTCCCATTGACTTTCATATGTTTCAAGATGCTTAAAACCACCAGCCAGAAACATGTTAATTCCCTTAGAGGGGTTTGTTCTTCGGCGCCATGCCCATTGTCAACGATGGTTCAGGCGCCATGTTGGTTGCTCTACCATGAGTTTGACTGGGGGTGCGATAGGAACTTTTGACTGGTCGTTTCTTACTGGTGCTTAGTAGGGAATGGGTGGGTTGCTGGGGGAATGGGATGATTATTAATTACTAGTGATTGTGGATCATTCCCTCATTCCCTACTAAGCACCAGTGAGAATTTATCCGGCAAAGGTGTGCTTGACTAGTTTGTCTTTCCCAGATGCATCTGACATGACATTTGCAAGGATACATGTTGAAACAATATGGATATTGCAGCAAATCCGGTAGGCACAAAATATATCGGAAACTCATGGACTATCTTGTTTTTCTTCAAAGAAAGGTGCTATGGTACAGATATATGGCTTCCAAAGCCTTGATTTTTCCGAGATAAGTAAACGATGTGTGCATCCGATTTATGCCTATATTCCTGCACATGCTATGTGCTTTTTCTATCTTGAAGTTTGGTGATTCCTATATAGTTCAGGAACAAGATGGTAGCCAGATCGTTTGACATGTTTGCCAGTTGATCCCTGCTGGTTGATGATATAAAAAATGAACTGTAGCAGACTGTAGCCATCAGGGAAGGAATTCTTGGCTAGGTCCTGCTAGGTGCTGCGGTGGATTTGAAGGTCCATTTCTCGACATTTCTCGACCTACCATGGGGACCTGTGCTTGTTCGTTGATGCCGTGGTAAACCTGTCTACTAGCCTGTCTTTCTAGCGCAAGGAGCTAGAAACCATTTGCTGTGTGGGCTATAAAATCATCATTTACCTTCTGGTAATTTAACATAGCAATGGAAAGATCCACCATTTTCAATGGGAAAATCCACTATTTCGATGGCCATTTTCAATAGCTATGTTAAATTACCAGAGGGTATTCCATCCAGGTGCTGGTTTTTGGAGATTTGGTCCTAGAATGTCCCATGAATTCCCAGATGATGTTTCTCACTGCCACGGTCCAGTCGCTCAGATTGGTGTCGTTTCCTCTTGGGATTGCAGAAGACGATCTTCTTCTATGTGGGTTTGCCGGTGATGTGGGACAGCCTGGGTGGCGAAAACTTTCGGAGCTCTTTTAATGGGTGGCACAGTGGCACGACTAGTCACATAGTGATAGCTATGAAGATGCCAGTCCTTTATTTGATAACTAATTTCAGCCATTGCTGTTCGAAAAAATGCCATTATCAATCATTGATCTTAAACTAGTTGCATCATTTCAGTTCTAAGCCCAACTATAGATCTACCCTCACGTAAACTAGCAACAAAAAGCTATGGAAAATGTTCAGTTCAACAGATGAAACATCCGAACACCCCGTTCAGATG
The DNA here is from genome assembly GCA_947184155.2 of Cladocopium goreaui. Lineage (NCBI taxonomy): Eukaryota > Dinophyceae > Suessiales > Symbiodiniaceae > Cladocopium > Cladocopium goreaui. The sequence continues at coordinate 225,258 of CAMXCT020006612.1, read as the reverse complement.
GGATCCTCCCGTGGCCGTCAGGATATGCGCGAAGAGGAGCGAGAGCCTTGGGCCCAGGATTTTGCGGAAATTCTCCTGAGTCGGGGATCCGAGGGCATCGGATCGATCCGACAAATCCATGGAGGATGTCCATGAGGGAAACTCTGGGGATGTCCGGAGAATATAGGGATTTTGATGGATTTTGATTTATTTTTCGGTTTGTAAAAAGTGAACTGTTGATGAACTGTTGTTTTTTTGGTGAACTTCGCCAAGAAACACAGTCAGGTGGCACCTCAAAAGTGTGTGAAGAGTATAATCTGGGATTGGTGAAGACCCAATGGTGTCAACCTGTGGCCAGCACAGTTCAAAGTTTCAACATTTTGATAAACATCTTGATGGGTTGAACCACTAATCATTGGTTAAGTATTTTGATGGTTAACCAATATAGGTTAGTAGTTAGTGGTTAAGTTCAGCATTTGGGTGGTCTGGATTCCAACAAAAGACAAACAGCATCTCACCTGGTGAGTTCCGTTTTTCTTTTTTTTTTTGTCCCGTGCTATGAGATGATCCTACTGGAAAACGCTGGCATAGCAGGCATAGCTGGCATAGCAGGCATGACGGCAATGGCAACCAAAAGAACCAGTGTTTTAAAGGTGTTCCCTCAGAAGGCTGCAAAGTAGTTCCTCCCCAGTTGAAGTAGTTGTTTTATAAGTCCATCTCTGTATATTTGAGTATGCTTAAGTATGCTTAAGGCATTTCATGACCAAAATCCCTACACTTATGACCATTTATTAACTGGTTATTTCTATGGGATTATACATTCTATAAATGGGGTTATCTTAGTACTTATAACTGGCAAAGGGCCATAACTGTAGTGAAGTTAATCATAACATATCATACCCAAAGGTAACTTGGCCAAGTCTGGGGCAAAAGCACTAGCTGTGCCGCTTCACCCAAGGTGAGCGCCATGTGGTCATTGCCATGAGCGTTCTCACGGTGCGAAAAGCCCAGGACCATCAAACATCACCGGAAACAGTAACATCTGAAAGAATCTACCCTCTGGACCCTCTGGTAATTTAACATAGCTATGGAAAAGATCCACCATTTTCAATGGGAAAATCCACTATTTCTATGGCCATTTTCAATAGCTATGTTAAATTACCAGAGGGTAAAAGATGTTGACTGGTTGACAATTGTTAAATTGTGGGGCTGTCCTAAAATGGGTACCAAATGATCCAAATGGGTAGGTACCCCCTTGCATCCAGTCGTCATGGACGACCATGGCTTAGTATTGAAACCTATGGGCCTTGAAACCTATGGACCTATGGTGATCCCGAAGTTTAAGAAACCACTCAAAGTTTGGAAAATGATCCGAACACATGCTTTTCACATGTGTTTCACTATGTTTTAAGCGCTTGAAGCCACCAAGAAAAGATGAGTACAACTAAGCCATGGGATGCTTATAAATCTTATAATGTCCGCCTGCTTTTATGGAGCTGGCAATGCATAGATCGCCTCACATTTGCAGATCGACTGCTATATAGATCTAGGGGCTAGAAAGTGGATGTGAAGCACTGAAGGGCATGTTTTTTTATGTTTTTTTGTTGTACACCAAGAGATTCGAAGAGTGATTTAGGTCAACTACCCATAACTACCCCACGCTGCTTACAGTTGTTGGAACTGTTGATGAGCTTTAGTTCACCACCAACAAACTACCATCATCCCTGTGGCATGACAATCATGAGTTTTAGCGTCTAGCTTTGAATGCAGCCAACGACCCCAAGAAGTGGGTTACAGGGGAAATTTGACTGAGGTTACCCCATGTTACCCCTATATTTTGGGGTAAGTTCATCCAGGTTTTCTGTGATTGCTCCAAACACATCAATCCATTGGATACCTCAAAATAGAAATGATGCCTCGGAAAATGAAGACAAGACATGGAATTCACTCCAACAATACTCTAAAATGGATTAAAATGGTCAGTTTACATCGATAAATCATGATTAACCATGGAAATCGATGGAAAAGCATGGAAATCAATGATGGATATGATATGAATATAGTAATTATACTTTAATATATATATATACATATATATATAATACCTATGTATATATATATATGAATATATGATGTCACGATGAATCCCAAGCCATCCTGAGGCACGTATCATCCATTGGCAGTTCGCTGTGCGAATCCCTGCGCTGCGATTTCTGGGTTTGCACACGGGCGCACTATACGCGTCCGGAAGACCCGGACGACCTGGACATGGATGGCATGGCGGAAGGCCTTGGGACGGTCCAGACTAAGTCCTGGAGCTTGGTGAAGAAATATCACCAAGAACAGAGGGTTGTTTCGCCGTAACTGTTAAGGAATTGTAAGAGTCTGTAAGTTGCTATCTCCAAAAACTATGGCAACTATGATATTTCAAAAACACAAAAGCCCCAGTTTCATAGAATTGGATTATGGGAAAATTTACAGGAAAGCCCTATATTTGATGGTAATTTTACCATGGTTTCCGGTTAAGATTTTCCCTTAAACCAATCCAGTGACAGTTACTATCGTTCAAATCCTTTTTTTGGGAAATCACGCATTCATCCACTCAGGCCCATCCGCCAGCACTCCGTTTTGGTGAGCCGCTTCGGCACCAGCGGTGCACTGTCGGAGCCACTGTTGGGTTGGGTGCCGGCTGGTGATCCAACGTGTGGGAAATGATGGGTTAATCATGGGGCCCAAAGGTACAAGTATTAACTTAGTATTAACGTCAAGCCCGGATTAACCAACCATGGTTTATTAATATTTATTAATGTTGTTAATTGGGGTATTCTCCAAATGACAGCAATTTGATGTGTAAATGGTACGCTTTACTGAAGCAGCATAGGGGATTATTAATCCAGGGTTGACATTAGTCATTAATCATGAATCTATAATTGTTGTTATAATAATTTATAATGATAGATTAATGGTGCCTTTTGTTAGTCTCACTATATAATAATGATTGGCGATGAACTTATGATTATGATGGTGTTGCTCCAAATTTTGTAGCCAAATTGATTCAGGTGTGTGGTAATTTCCACTAGTTGAATGGGTTCATAATCCAACATACAGCTAAGGGTGTCATATGGAACGATGATCATGATGGTCAACGATAATCGCAATGAATGGGTTCATAATCCATTACCCATAGGATCCATGTATGCTATATATGGTGACATTTACCATCAATATACCCCAAATGTTAGCATATATACCATACATGGATCCTATGGGTTATGATAATGATGGTTGACGATAATCGCAATGTAAGAGTAATTGTAATGGGCAAGTGGGACATTTTTGACAAAGGATGTTTTTAGGTCATTTGAGTCAGCCAGAATGCCATGGTCAGTTTTAGTGGGTTGAACCCTCCATTTATGGTCCACGACACGACTGATGGAAAATCATGACATGTAAGTAATGGTATACAATGGTAGCAGGGGATTTGATGGTCGTTCCGTTAGGATGGTCCCATTGTGGAATGGGACATGCCACTTTATATGCAGCATATATCATTAACTGATCATCAACAGTTGTATCATGGGGGTATCAAGCGGATCTGATAGTGATCGGATACTGATGCGATGAACCATCAGTCTGGGACCTGAAAACAAATCACTGCGGAATGTCGCTGTTACTGGTGGATGGGTCCTGTTACGGAGATAAACAGTCACATGTTTTGTTTTTTAACGCAAAATTCATCCGGAATTTGGACCCATCCTATACCCCTGGTGCATGGAAAATTATGCATGGCGCAGGGCGCAGTTGTCTTGTAGAATGGTTGACAGTTGATCCGCTAGTAGCAGTTTCTAACAAAAAATAGTGAGTCAAGAAACCAAACATTTGATGGAATGGTCTATTTGTATATCATCCAATAAACCTCGTGGAGGGTTTAAAATATTGTAATTCCTTTCCCAAAACATTCAAAACATCCGGAAAAAACTGGTTTAGTTTAGGATCTTTATTTTTGGTTCCCTAACATTTGGGAGTATTGAATATTGCAGGAAGGGTTTACTTGATGAATATGTACAAGGTACATAGATTGAAGTTGGTTTCAACACCCCATCCACTGTAGATATATGTATAATATGATATTTCTCTATAATATATACATTTATTTGGTATATCATGGTATATCTACTATACAACTATAGTTATCTTAGTTGTAAACCTAATTTGGTAAACTAACCTTGGCGATAGCTTTTAGAAGCCATTCCCATTACGTCAGGAGTGCATCTTCGACAGCTTTGCGGCGCAGAATGAGTGGTGAGGAGCTGAGCCATGCTGAGGCGCACTGGGGCAGTGCAGGTTAGTTACTTGTCAGATAGGTACCAGGTGGTGCCCGCTAATTACCGGTTCAAATATAGTTAGCTAGTCAATATTGGTTAGTTACTTGTCAATTATATTAGTATACCGGTTTTTATACTTGTTTAAAGTTCCGTTAACTATAATTGGTGGCTCAAGTCCCATTAACTATAGTTACATAGCTAATTATATCCTTCAAAAAAGCAAAGTTCACCAAATTAGAAGTCAACTGAGCTATCCAGGCGGCCTGACCTATCTAAAGGCGGAAGATTGGGGATGCTATTTTTCTCCCATCCCCCTCATGAAAAAAACTTAAAACAACACATCCATGTCGTGCATTAATTTAAGGATGGGATTACAAGTCATGAAGTGTAACAATTGACGACATATATATATATAAATATATACATTAATATATATATATAAATATATATACATTAATATATATGTATATATATATGCCGACTTGTAGATAAGTAGATAATATGATATACTGTATGTTTTTTTTTTGCAGTAGATATACATACAATTACATACATAAATATGTTGGTTTATCTATGCCAATGTTGATGATATATGTTGTGTTGCTCGCTCTCTTTGCCGCCCATCCGAGGTTCACGCTTCGCTTCGTCCAGATGGAGTCCGTACTCTTCGAAGAACATTTGGTGCGGACACCAATCGGGGCAGATGGGCAGATCTGCAGATCTGCAGAACAGACGATATCCACCGGGTTGGCCCATTAAAAAAAAAAAACAGGTTGGTGGTTGGGAACATGAATGTTATTTTCCATTTCATATATGGGATGTCATCCTTCCCATTGACGAACTCATATTTTCAAGATGGTTAAAGCCACCAAGCAGAAACATGATTGTTTGATATTGCTATTGGCTTAAGATCCTAATGAACATAGACCCTGCCACCCATGAAGTCAAAATTCACATGGTTGATCTCCCATATTTTGTGGGTTGGCTCATGTCAAATCACCGCTGAGCACCACTATGCAAAAAAAAGTTGATGGAGATGACCATGAATAATGACATGGAAGAACATATTAATGTTGGGTATAACCCGATTGATTGATAAAACAATGGCATTGCTGTTGCCAAAAAAAGATGATACATTCGGCCAATGGCCCATTGACGTCATGAATTCCCTTTGATTCCTCGAAACATAGAGGGGAAAACCCGTTTTGTTCACAACTATCCCAAGTAAATAGTGCAATATTTGGTAGATCGGTCACCAGCTGCAAACTATTGTTTTCTGTTGTCGTTGGCCACTTCCTTAGCCATAGGCAATCCAGGGTATGGAATGACCCCAACCAGTTTGTTCACCAAGCTTGGTCGTTCAGTTTGCCTAGTATCTATAGTGGCGCAAGGCGCTGAACTGGTGAATCGGCAATAGATTGATATTACAAATCAGAGCCTCGACGCGTTGGATACCAATCCCTGGTATCAAATGTGAGGGCTATCCAACAAATCGGAACAACCCAAAAAATGAGGCAACTACCTTGATACCCAACAGCTGGGAAATTTTCAAGCAAGCAAAAAAGGGAAGTCGGACGGATATTTTGATAGAATTGGTAGTTTGGAAAATGACGGACATACTCATCCCCCTAATACCAAATGAGTGGCTCGTGTCCAATGTGGTTTGCTCAACTCCGTCCATGGGACCCACTGAAGGTAAGGAACACAACATTTGTTGGAGGTGTATTGTTGTTCCTTTCTCGTTGAAGCATGGCCAACAGTGATTGATGGCACATGATGGCACCATGGATTTCAAGTGTGATTTGCTGGAACATGTGGTATTCCGTGGCCATTTTCAAGGCTCCATCCATGAGACTCAATGTGCTCGCCCATCATATGGAGATGACCTTGACTGAAGAAGAGTTGACAGCAGAACCCTACAGCCAGGCGCCTTTGGGCTTCGAGCCTGACGAGTGCTGCAGTTGCTGGTAATCTCAACCCCCTGAGAATTTTCCCTTCCACTGAATATATGCTAATATTAAGTACACCATATATGGTCCTGAAATGAACAAATCCAATACACTCCAATACTTGACCAGGGCTTCTATGGGTGTGATTGTCAGTAGGAAGGTGGGATTATGTACTTCCATGTTCTTTGAGGCTGGATACGCATGAAAAACATGGCACATCCCTGCGTGGTGGGTACCCTAGACCAGGCTGTTGGCATCCAGGGGTTGGCATTTGCCTCAAGTCGTTGAAGCAGGTCGCAGAGCAGGTGAAGTATCATGCTTTGTCCTTGTTTTTTTTGTTTTTTCGTACGTTATTTTATCAATCTCCCAATGTTTACTGGGTTTGGGTTATATTGGCAATACTACCACATGTTTGTTTTAGTTTTAAAGGCTTCAAGTCCATTGTTTTTGGTGGGTGGCAATCCTAGAATTTGCTGCTTCAAACGGTTTGAACATTCACTTTGTTGGTCAAGGTCACCTGTGATTGTTGAACTCTCCTTTTTCTTCGTTTGTTCGAGCCTATCAAGTTTTGCCCGTAAAATTCCAGTTGCAACAATCAAATATGCCCAGCGTAAATCCACCCATTAGCTTTTAGTAATCTTTTTAGTTGATAGTTATAGTCTATAGTTTTAAATCAACTTACCTGGCCTCTAATTCAAGTATAAATCGATTCTTTGTTGCTGAACTCTAAAAAAAACAAGTTCGATTTTCACTGGCAAAACCTATCTGAGATATAGGTACAGACTGGACACTGTAATCTGGTGAATAGACTCAATATTTGGATTTCGGGGTACTCCTCTATACCTTTTACATGTGATTGGTATTTTGAGAGCCCCTTCCTGTAAGTGTACCGCAAAACTCATAAGGTCATGCCCCCTTGGTTGTATAGTTTAGCACCCCATCTCACGATCTCGTTTTTTCATCACCATAAACCCGAATCCCTAGTTACAAGTTCGGTTGCAACCCCCAATGAACTAGTTCGATATATCTACCCTAAACCCAACAGTCCAATATGTGTGAACCATTAAATCGCATGAAACCATCATTAGATTCATCAAATCCTATGATATTCCCATCTAAATCCCATTACATCATGAAAAAACACCATAAAATCCTATGATCTTCTCATTCATTTCCATTAAATCCCTATTAAAGTCCCAGTATTTCACCCCCATTCCTACAGTTATAGCCATTTATTAGTCAAAACTGGTTATTTCTATGGGATAAAATGCATTCTATAAATGGGGTTTTCTTAGGGCCATAACTGTACAAACCTCAGCCGGTCTCAGCCGGTCTCAGCCGGTCTCAGCCGGTCTCAGCGCCAGGGTCACCTCTTTGGGGACGACGTGTCGGAGGCGGATCGCAGCAGTCGGGTCCAGCAGCTGAACGCCATCGATGGCATCCTGCCAGGCGCTTTTCGGCGTCCGCGATGTGATTCACGGTTGAAGCCGAAAAAAGATTGGAACGATATGGAATTGAATGGAAATTATAATATATATACATATATATATGTATATATATATTATATTATTATAGAGTATATATAATAGGTATAATATATATATATATATTTAATAGGTATGATATATATATATATATATGTGCATATATAGTTAATAATAACATATACATAGTCTATCAATATATATAAAATAATTGTACATGTTGATAATAGGAGCTATATGGACATCTAGGTATGTAGGATTTCCAATAAATATAGTGGAACAATGTATTTGAAATATAATGGAATATAATGGAATTTTATAATGGGATATGATTGGATATATAGATATAATTATATACAGAACAATATGGGAATATAACGGAATAGAATGCAGTGTTCAAAACCCCTGTTGATTGGTTATCATAAGGAGTTACACTACCTAATTAATTGCGATTTTGATAATCCATAGGAGGAAAACCTATCAACCAACTAGTATAATGAGACGGGACAGGGGTACTGTATCTTTAATGGCTAACTCTAATAGGGAGCATTATGACAAACTATCAACTTAGTATCTTGGTTAAAACTGTGACTAACGGTGAGTTCCTGGATATTGCTTTGAAGTATATGTGATTTAAGCAACAATAGGGATTTAAAAAGGAATATAATCTAATGATGTGGGATCCCATGTGAATAAAATGGGGTGTATAAACGACCAATGTGCGGAGATAATCGCTACTTTCACCCCCTTGTATCTGGGGTGTTGGGAGCAACCCTGGGTTAATTACGGATAATAGATGTCAGGTATTTTGTTGAGATCATAGATTGATCACCAGATGTTGGATCCATATATTGAACATCAAGGCCTTTAAGGTGACTTCAGGTCTCATTTTTGCTGGGGTTTGGCAGTGTGTTGGGGCCTGGTGTTTGATACCACGGATGGTTGGACGGTAGGGGATACATATAGAAATCTGGAGCAAATGTAAGAGAAGATGGTGATATGGCAAATGAGTAGCCAGTAAGTTGCCTTAAGACCAAATTGAATCTGCAGAAATCGCAAGCAGAATCATTGGTTCAGGCATCTTCATAGAGGAATATGATGTTCCACCAATGTAAACCGAGGATACTTAGAAAAACATGTTCAAGTCGAGGATCACTTTCCATGAGTTTGCAACTGGTCAGGAAGCAGATTAAGACGCCTTGCAACTGGGATAGTGTGGGATATACACCATGGATGCATTTACTACATATTTCATGCCAGGTTTTTTTCATGATTCTAGCTGATTCTAGCAACGTTTCTTCCCAGACATCGCAACCAAGTCGAACTAATCTATAATTCTGCTACAAGGAGTTCCTGTACTTAGGGGCAACGGTGCTGCGGGGAGCCTATGGGTATGGCACCTGCTTTTCTAAGTTAGTTTCACATGAGTTTTCACAAACCATACTATACCTATGGCACTCAAGAAAAAGAAGAAGAAGAAGAAGAAGGAGAAGGAGAAGGAGAAGGGGAAAAAAAACAATTGTCACCGTTCGAAAGGTCAAGATTACCATGTGGTAATCTAAACTGGCAGCAGAATATGTCCCATTTATCATCATTTCTCCATGATGTTCCTGTAGATATGGGGATTTCCACAATGTGGGACCCCGAGATAGCTAAGTTGGCTGTTAGCTCCAGCAACTATGGTTTATGATACCTGTAACATCTTATGACGTTTTACAACTATATAATATAGTGTTCATGTATTTTACAACCCAACTTGCAAAAGCGTCCCACAGCTGCAAGGGTTTTGTTGGCAGCCAAGCTTGGAATCAGCTCCCCATTGAACCCAAGAAAGGGTGAAGAAACTGCCACTAGAAACGAAGGCAAATCCAAGAACTAAATGGAGTTTTTTATAGGTGTGGAATGGTGGGGAAATCATCTGGAAATAGGGGGAATCTCCAAATTCATCTGGTAACAAGCAAAGAAGCATTGGTAGAAGAAGATGTTTGCAAAATGTCCACGGGTCCCGAGTCTTAGGATCAACATTCTTACCTTCTGCACTGAGATGAGATTATCCTCAATGGGTGGGCCCCAATTTGTGGGTGAATAGCAACATGGTTTAGAACCTACCTGCAATAATGTTCTTCATCAACTGGTTGGTGGTTTGGAACATTTTTTATTATCCCATATATATATATGTATGTATATATACATATGGGAATAATACTTCCAACTGACTTATATTTTTCAGATGGGTTGAAACCACCAACCAGTCAAAGTAGAATCGAAATTCGTTAGAGGGATTGAAGTGTCACCCATTCTTGGGCTTTCAGATTTTGACATGTTTTGACCCCTTTTGACCCACGACAGGTGGCCTGAAAGGATATCTGCAACGCGCTCGAAGCTTGCTGAAAGATGCGCAAGCTGGAACCAATCCCTTTGCTGCTCAAGCTGCGCTGCAGATATACATGTGCCGAAATCCCATGGTTGTTGATGGCTATGATAAGCATCAAACATGAGGTTTAGAAAAAAAATCTGGATATGAATCTTCAAGAGTGATGCAGGATTGCACTAAGCGATATTGATAGTCCAGCATGAGAACTCCTACAGGAATAAGAGGGCAAGGTCATGACAGAAGGTTTGGGCACTGCTCAAGTTGACCCTGGAGTAATGGACGTTTCTTCTTAGATCTGTATCAGCTAACCCGTAGACTAGGATAACATGAGGCTTCGATAACTGATCGTGGTTTCAGCCACCTTTCAGCCACCTTTTCAGCCACCATGGACACGTATGCCGTACTTCCTACCCCCACGCTGTGGCATGGGGAAATGACCTGACCTATGGCCAAAGAAATGACACGTAATTGCCATATCGCCATTTTTCTTGGATTCTCTTCCACTTAGAGTAATGTCACCTATATGATCCTTCCATTTTTGATTCATTGTTGATTATCATTTCCCCATTTAAAGAAATGAAACTAATGAGGCTTCATTTTTCAATCACACCCAAACAGGTTGTATCCTGTTTCATTACTGTATATGTTGCATTGTTTCCCACGGAATCCCCGTGAAATATATCCCAAAGATCGACTGCATCCCAGATGATATCCCCACGTTTTTCTGGATGCCCAGGCTGGTTTGACGCCTCAAGTTCCAGACGGAGCGAATCTCTCTGGCTCCTGTGGTCCTGGAAGTGAAACCTTCGCGGAAATGGAACGGCTGGGAATGAAAGAGCTGCTTGGAGGATCGCAACAGTGCCCGCAACAAAACCAGTCATGATGACAGTTATGGCCACGGGATGGTTCATAACTCCTGCAACTAAGGTGAACAAATATCACAAACAAATTAGGTTATGAACCAACTATAACTGTGAAACGGGCTACTGTTGAAGGTTGAGAAGATCATCCTTTCCCGATTTGAGCTGACGGATTAAGGCCATATACCCAAGCGTTTATCATGAAATATAGTAATATATAAATATACACTATTGCTTTTATTAATTACAGTATTGAACTTATTATTTATTACTACTATAAATTGTTGATTTTGTGTTGTTATTGTGAGTGCTAAAATTATTATCATTATTATTTATTATTGTTATTTATTATTATTATTATTGTTATCGCTATTATTATTTATTATTATTATTATTTATTATTATATATTATTTACTCACATGGATGGATTTTGGCCATACGCTTAGATTTCAAATGTGTTTGTGCTTAGATTGAAGCTGCTTAGGTCGTGGATTTACGTTGATTTACTACATAACCCACTAATCATATAATTAAGACTCAAACGCCCAGCAGAGGATTAACCAACCACAAAGACTCGTGAAGGGTACTTTTTTCCCACAACATATGAACAGACAGTGCAGCCACAGAGTGGGATGTTCTGAAATTGTGTTGCTGTAGTGTACGTAATGGTTTGACTGACTCGATTCACATTGTCATTGATTAAATGCTCTGCTACATTCAAAGTTCTGAGAACATAATTAAGATTTGTTGGGGAGATCACAGAAAACACTGTTAATATTTGTTCACGATGTTTTTTCTAGCTACACGATATGGTCAAATGTATAAATAGAATATACTGTTATGAAATGTTATGAACATGTATGGAAAATATGAAAATATGCAGAAATATGATTTAAATGTATAAATATAACATAGACATGTACATACATTGTGTACATAGATATAGTACCAGATATAGATTACGCAACATGTCCAATATCCCTTTACCCTTTTCTGTTTTAACACAGCTAAAGGAAACGGCCCATTCAGTTTGATAATTAACCTATTATATATCCAATTGCAGATGGTGGTTTTCATTGATTTTCCATAGCTATGTTGAATTACTAGAAGGATAGAAGGTAAATCCCTATAAAGCTCAAGTAAATCCTAGCAAATGCCTCTTAAATCCCATGAAATCCCCTCATGAAAATCCCTATCAAAATTCTAGTAAATCCCATTGGAAATCCCTATAGAATCCTTCTTAAACCCATCCAATCTCTATAAAATCACATTAAACCCATTAAAGCCCATGAAATCCCATGGGAAACTTCCAACTTTTCACCTTTTTTCTTACGCCGAGGCTTTCAGGCTGTGCCTTCTGCCTGGTGGCCGGTGGACTCGGAGAACGCCTGGGCTTCCCGGGCATCAAGCAGCCTGGTTTGATTGATGTCTTGATTTTCCATCACCATCTGGTTATTTGTTAACAGTTCGCCATGGTATAGATGGCTCATAGAAATAGATGGTTTAGCTATTGTAAATGGTGATTTTCCATCACCATCTGGTTATGACTGACATTGCCATGGAAAATGGCCCATTTATAGATGGTTTACCTATTTTAAATGGTGATTTTCCATCACCATCTGGTTATATCACTAACAGTTCGCCATGGAAAGATCCACCCATTTATAATAGGAAACATAGTGGGGTAACTATAGAAATATTAACTCAATATTTCATCTATCTACCATCTGGTTATGACTAACAGTTCGCCATGGAAAGATCCACCCATTTTTAATAGGTAAACCATTTATAATCACTGGGGAATTATCAAGATTATTGAAGATAACTAATTATGTTGTCACTAATTGATATACCCTTTGGTTATGACTAACATAACCATGGTATAGATGGCTCATAGAAATAGATGGTTTACCTATTATAAATGGTGACTTTCCTATGTTAAAGAACCAGATGGTACCCAATCAAACTTTTCCTGGTATTCAATTGGATGTTGGATTTAAACTTTAGATTGTTTGATTTTTGGAAAAGTTTATCCACAATCCAATTGAAACCCATGGTTTATCAACGGAAAATACATTTTAATAACCATGGCTTTCAATACTAAGGCATGGTCATCCATGACTTGGATAAACATGACACACCATTATAGGTTGATTTCAATTTCGGATTTTCCATGAATGGTTATTATATTCCATTGTTTGTCATGAATGGATGATTTGGGGGTACCATCATTTTAGGACACCTCCATATACCCTCTGATTCAAAAATTATCAGTTTGACCCCTGAAATTCACCTATTGCTAGTGGAAAATAAACAATTCCAACCCCGATAAATGCCAGGGTCTATGTTAGTTTACTGGAAGGTAGTTAATATTTTAGAAACCATGTAGTTAAGGATTTAAACCATAGTTTATGAACGTTGAACTGGATAAAGCGTGCCATCAAACTATGATTAGCCAATCCGCACGTAGTAATACCCATTAATCTCTGATGAACATCCCATTAATACTCAGAGTCACCATAAACCCAACAGTGATTCCGTTCACTGCACTTGCGGCCCTTTACTGAGGATGTTCGGATATGTATTCTAATATGAGTGAAATATAACGTAGTTATCAACCATCTGTCAACTGCAGTTATGGCCCTTTACACTTATGGCCCTTTACACTTATGGCCCTAAAATGAAATACAGTAACTCCTGCAACTAAGGTGATCTTTTTAGTTGAAAGTTGCCCCAAAAGCCAAAGATCCGGAATTGAACCAACCAAATTTGGCATTGAACGAAGAAATGGTTGGGTATATAAAGGATTTAGCAAGCGAATGAGGGGTTTAACCTCGGCTTTTCTCAGCAAACTAGTGTTCTACCTACGAAAACGATATTGAATGATATGATAGAACAAAACAGCACATAGAAATTCGTGCAACAACAACAACAACAGCACCAACATGCATTTCCCAAGAGTCATCGTGATATCACAATCACCCGTCCAAATAGGAACAGTAGAAAGGGAACACAATATTGGGAGTTCGATGAAAACTGACAACAGAAGAAATCATCAATCTACTTCTGGATGCAGTTGGAATAACTCTTTAGCAACTCTAGTTATATAACCACTTATTGTGGTGAAATTTCACGCCCCAAATATCCCCAAGTAGTTTTTCCGTCTGGGAGTCATACTCAGACTTGTGGCTGCGAAACAGGGCGGCCACCTCGCAGCTGAGGATTGGAATCGTTTCGGACGTCATTACTGAGATGACATTCATCCAGCTGTATTGTTCATTTATCTTGGCATGCCAGAAACTTGGTCAATTTGCCATGGCGGAATCACAAAGATTTCCCCAGGTTTTTTTTGGGGGGGCCATCGCAAACCCAGGTTGGCGGTTTACATTTTTGATCCGTACCAACTTCTTCAAGATTTCAGCACATTTTCCAAATCCAAGGAAATATGCGCGCAAGGAAAGCGGCAAATCCGACTTGTTGCTGCCATTTGCTATCATGACTTCTGGTGACACCCATCAGCATACCGTGGAGCTCATGGCAAAGAATGTTGCTCGTCATGACGGCAGGAAATCCAGGCCAATGATAGGTAAGTTATGGATACTTCTGGTAAGTTGGTTTACAGGGCCAAGTGGAAGTTAAGGGAAATTTGTGAATGCAGTTGGATGGGTTAATCTCCAACTCATGGTTTAATCTACAGTTGGATGGGTTTACATCTTCAGTTGGACGGGTTTAGAAAGCAACCTATTTCTGCAAGAGATTGGGGGGCACACGCTTGGTCGCGTTGAATCGTAGGAAGCATGGGCTTGTTCCGAACCTTCGGGTGATGCCGTCGTTGAAACAGTGGACACATTGTTTTTAGATTGATTTGGACGTCAGGCTAAACCATTGCATTTTTGTTGCTTCCAAATTTTGAGACCATCTGATATAATCATAGATAATCCCAATGCGGAATTGCAGGGCAATGCTGGTCCATCATTTGATTCCAGCCATGACGTCCGTTTCATTTTTTGTTTGCGGTGTGCGTGTCAAAAGAGAGGGAACCAAACAGGAAGATAATATACATATCATATATACATGTTCTTATTAATATTAAGGTATTATATGCATCCATCCAACTAGAAGAAAGACCCTGCAAAAGGTTCGGAGCTTGGAAGATACGAAATTTGCTTTCTATCTTTGTTTTGAACGAAGGTTTTTGGCACATCTTTTGGGGACAGGAATTCTATGGTCTAAATCCAGCACAAGTCACTTGGCAGCAACGGGTTCTTGGCACTGCCATGGTGCACGTCATCATCGTCGTCATCATCATCATCATCATCATCACCATCATCATCATCATCATCATCATCATCATCATCACCGTCATCATCATCATCATCATCATCATCACCATCATCATCATCATCATCATCATCACCGTCATCATCATCATCATCATCATCATCATCATCATCATCATCATCATCATCATCAGCATCATCATCATCATCATCATCATCATCATCATCATCATCATCATGGAGTCAGTGTCAGTCAATAATGAATGATCTGCAATAAACTGAAGAGAGTACAAATAATCATAAACAAAAACAACATATATGAAAGACAACATAAACATTGTGAAACTGTTTGCAAAAAAAAACAACAAACAAACACATGGGAAACCACGTATTATCTTCTCAACTCCCAAGCGAACTTTCTACAGAAAACTCTCAGAGATCCAGATCTAACCAAGAGTTGCTGAGGTGAATATCGTGAAGCAGGACT
Source organism: Cladocopium goreaui (assembly GCA_947184155.2). Taxonomy (NCBI): domain Eukaryota; class Dinophyceae; order Suessiales; family Symbiodiniaceae; genus Cladocopium; species Cladocopium goreaui. Next base: position 209,519 of record CAMXCT020006612.1, on the reverse strand, counting down.
GCGCGAGGGTCCCTGAACATCTTCATGGTTGGTATTAAAACATGTTTGTTGTTTTCCATGTTTGTCATTGGTTCGATCTTTTTTTTAATGTGGAAACTTTTTTTTGCTTTTTGAACAACTTTTTTTTCATGATTAGGCCAGCATTTTTAGAGGCTTCGATCATTGTCTTTGATGGTGTTGGTTATTTTTGAGAGCTAGAATACCTTATACACCAATCTTAAATCATTGTTTTTGCTGTCCAGTTTCCAGTTTCCAGTTTTTGTTGCTGTTCAAACCGCTGTTTTTCCTATGTCTCCCCCAAAAAAAGGAGAAGGTTCCGGCCCTGCTCGACGTGGATGCGCGCATCGCGGCCAAGGAGGGTTTCATCGAGACCAAACCCCACGGACACGGCGCGGTTCAGTGGGCACGCCATTTATAGAGGATTTTCCCATTGAATTTATTTATTTATAGAGGCTGGTTGGTTTGGAACCATGGAATTTTATGACTGTACAATGACTTTACATATATTAGATTGGGATTTTTTTTTAACCTCAACTGACGAGTTGTCCATCATTTTTCAGAGGGGTGGCGAAAAACCACCAACCAGGGATATTTCATGGGAATACAAGTTCTGGCATTTTTTGGGTGTGTATCAGCGGATTTGAAAATTGAAAGACACAAGTTGGTGAAATATGCTAGGTCAATCTCAGATGGATACTTTAATCCTAACTAGTCTTTTGGTATCAATGGGAATATCTACCAGCCAGCAAAGAAATAAGTTTCTTTTTTTGCAGGGTATCTAGGATTGGCAATGTATGAACATTGACCAGATTTGACCAGTGAAAACGGGAATTCAGTCAGCAATATGATTGATACATGAGATTGCAGGTGAAACTGACTGGATGAATAGTTCAAATAGTTTTTTATTACTTTGCTGGTTGGTGGTTTGGAACATTTTTTTCCATCATATTGGGAATAATCATCCCAACTGACTATATCATTAGTATTTTTCAGAGGGGCAGGTATACCACCAACCAGTATTAGTGGGAATCTATACTAGCCAGCTCAAACAAAAACACAGGGTGTCTCGGATGGCAAAGATTTGGTTGGTCATTGAAGCTGTTACCCTCTGGTAAACATACAAAAAGCTATTGAACATGGCCATAGAAATATATAGTTGAATTACCCATTAAACATAGTGATTGTCCATAGTTATGTCAGTTTACCAGAGGGTAGTAAAGGTAGAAACACAGTTCGATTGACTACACACGCTGCAATGGAAATGTATATTTGGATGGTGATTCAACTTGACACTCAAACAAAACATCTCCACAAATGAACACAAATCAATGTTGATGTGGGCGTCGATATTGACAATTTTCATGATGTCGTAATGACGGGATGTTGCAAGTGTTGGGGTGCCGCTATGATCGTACATGTGATACGGATTGATACGGACCAAGATCCATTGGTTGAGTGGATTGGTTTTCTTGCGATATCTTGTGATTGTGGTGAAGTTCCAAAGATGGCTGGAGATCCATCAGTAATTGGGACTAGATTGGTTATAATGTTGAACCCCAAAGCAGGCTTATTCACCAAACAAATATATGTAGAATGATTATTGGAAAATTATGCACAGTGAAAAGAATCCAACAGACATGGGACATCATGGGACCAAATCAACAGCATTCAGATAACCTAAGATTGGCACAGTTATGGCCCTTTAGCACTTATAAGTACTTATATATAACCCCATTTATAGAATGTATAATCCCATAGAAATAACCAGTTATAACTAATAGCCATGGCCATTTCACTGCAATTTTAATGGAACATTAAGGCACGATCACTGGCGCATCGCTTTTTTGAATCTGGGGTTGGGTCGTAGCTGATCGATGCTGACCCATCATGCCGCAGGTGACGTGCATGGGGTGCTGCATCAACATGGACTGTCCAAGCGGTGGGCACGTGAGGGTCGCAAGTGGTTGTTTGTGTTTCAAGATACAAACCCCTTGAGCTTTCGATGCTTGGTTGATTGGTAACCCATAGGATCCGGCTGGTGCTGCTATATATGCTAACATTTACATACATTTACCATCAATATACCTCAAATGTTTGCATATATACCATACATGGATCCTATGGGTAATGAACGTTCGGGACTTATACCACCCAGTTTATTGAAGATTCTGATAACCTTTCTCGTCAGGAAACCTATCAACCAACTCGTAAAATCCCGTCTGACCTCAGTCGATGCTTCACTTCAACTGTGCTCAGTTTGTCAGGGCTTGTTGAAGGTGAAGCTGAGGCTATAGATCACATGAGATTTTCCAGCAGTTAGAAAGCCCTTTTCATAATTATAACTGGCTTAGAACATATAACTGATATGGCTAGTAAATAATATATAATTGGGATATGTTTGGCAATCTTATTTTTATAGCTGTTCAGGGATTACCAAACATATCTGAATATCCTTTGAATGGCAGCTGGGATGAACATCCTTAAGTGACATGAGAACTGATTGAGCCACGTGACATGCGTTTCCACACGGTCTCCTTGGAGATTCGATGGTTTTCCACTTGAAGATATCATATCCACATTATATAGAAGCTTCAGAGTGAGATTGACATGATTGGCGGCCAATCGAACCTCGTGCACATGATCAGATAACATGAGAGAACAACATGTGTCAAAGCCATGATCTAGTGTTTCATTCTGTTTGCATCACCAAGTGCCCCAAAAGGAGTAGCATCTGACCCTAGTGCCCTAGTGCGACTGAGGAATCTTATGTGCCACCTTGGGCGTTTCCGCCAAGAATTCCTATGTCATGAACAGTGTGGCCATCCCTCGAATACCGGGGGAATCCATCGGCGGCATCTGCAGATTGCTGGACGACAAGGGCTCCAGCCTGACTCTCAATGTGGAGTACAACCAGCTGGATCCTCTGTTGAAAGAGACTCCCTCAGGCTGGTGGAGTCGGTTTTTTGTGGAAACCCGGCCGGTGGTTTCTTTGTGAAAGATACCCGGAAACGTTTACCATGTGCTTAGATGATGGCTAGCTTTTGGATGCTGTGCTCGCACAATTCCAAAGAGGGAAAACGATCCTCACAGGGTCTTTCCAGAATAGACATCAGGTGAAAATAGTGCAACTTATGGCCCCGAATTGGATGGTTCTGTACATACCATGCATGTCCAGAAAAGGGATCAGCCAGTGGTGTTCCTGAATTGCCCCCCATGAATGGTGGATGGTGAGTGTTGATGCTGGGTAAACATGATACCTGGGTAAGTTCCATCGACCTCGACCTAGGAGGAACCACCTAAACATGGCTTCAGAAAATATGCCTAGATCACATCGCCAAGTGGTTCCCCCTGAGTTTTTAGCCTTTGATCATCTCCATGAACAGATACTTCCAAAACATTCTGAAACCATCCAAAACCCCACGTATAAAGTTATATACATATATATATATATTATATATATATATACATATTATATATTATTATCATATTATAAGATATATATATATATAGTTCTATTTGTGAACCAACTTATCAATCACATCATGGAGCACAAACTCTCTTCGCAGCTTCATCATTTCCCGGAAAGGTGGTGACGTGGCGGATGCTTCGGGCTTCAGCCCGTATCCCGGGAACATCAACATCCTCCTTTTCAGCTTGCCGCGCTACGCGGAGCGCCTGGATGAGACCTCTGGGGTCGTGCCGGAGTTCGTGAACCCCAAATGGGCCGACTTTGCGAAGACGAAGCTGAAGTCCTCCACCCGTTTGGACACCTGGGTGCGTAATGTCAACGAGAAGTAAAGCATGTGTTTTTTTTCTGAACTGTGGGGAGTATCTTCTTTTTTAGTGATATGATACTTAAATATGATACCCCAATGAAACAGTCTAGGGGTTTATTAATCCAGGGTTGACATGATTTCGCTCACCCTTTTTTACTTTAAACCAGACCCTATAAATGGTTCCAAATATACGAACATATCCTGCTGAAGCATGGTTTCTGTGCGGTGTTTTATATTTGGGGGAAGGGAAGGGCTTATAGTTTTTCGTGATTGTTGGTACCAGCTGGTGCGCCATAATTTTGTAGCTAAGTTGGTTTATGACGAATATAAATATTGGGTTTATGCTGATTGTAGTATAGTTATATAGGTAGGGTAATATGAACAAACTTACAACTAGGGGGCACCGCCTTGTGAGATTTGCATTGACACATAATGGGAACGGAATTGTTGAGTGTTGTGGTGTTGGGTTGGGTGGTTGCTTGCCATCCACAGATTCTAACTTGGAAGATGCTAGTTCCTAGTCAGAAATCATGATGTGATTATTTTGCGCTAGGGTGCTTACTCCAGATTAGCGCAGCTGCGGCCCAGAGACGACATGCGTTTGCCCCCAAGAACTGTTTGGAGAACCGACCAGTTGAGGCTGTGGATGTTGGTCTACTTTCACTGTGAAAACCATCCACTTGTAGGGGTACACACTTTTGAGCCAATACCCGTATGTGGCCCTGCCAGATTTTTGTGTGCCAAGATCTTCCTTTACTCTGTGCATGGGGAGTAAACTGGGACGCGGAAGCCAGGAAAGTTTGATGCAGGATTTTCCACGACTTTGCAAAGAGGAAGACAAGGTCGGCATGACGCAATTCGATCGCTGGATTGCAAAGACGAGTGTGAAGAACAATTTGGAGGACGACTAAAAGCCTTTACTTGAATGATTCTTGTTGGGTTTGGATTGATGTTTTGGAAGGTGGTGCCCCAGTTCGTTGGGTAAGATAGTTTCATTCACTAATACAAGTGCTGAGTTTATGGCGACTATAGCTACTTTTGTAGATGGGGAAACATAAACCAGCAAACATAACTAGCGCGGATCTCAATATCCCGCTGTTTTGATGCAGGCATGAACCTAGTGACCTAGCATTGACTTCAGGGATTATCCAGTCGTACAAGCGTAGGATCCATAAGGCCCAGGAATCAGACAACAGCAGTGGTGACCTTTTCTCTTCATTGTTCAATAGTCCAAGTATATACTTCCAAGATTTGCCAAGTGTAAAAAATGGACTTAAATTTCAATTCGACTTATATTGTACCATATTGTACCACTAAGCAGATTCCCATCGAGGCTCCCATTTTTGCGGTTGGGGGCAGCCAACGAGAGGATGCCAGAAAAAAAGTCCCGCCTGAATGCGCTTTATCAGCAGAAGCCGACCTCTACGCATGCAACGCGAGACTTCTCCAGCCGCTTGACCCTGGTAAGGTTCGTAGATATTCTAAGTGTGTATACACCACTTTTTCACTGTACCCTCTGGTAAACTAACATAACTTTGGAAAATCTCCATGTTTTATGGGTAAATGTAAATCAACTATAAAAGGCCATGTTCGCTATAGCTATGTAAACGTTTACCAGGCCGGGTAATTTACCGTGATATTTGACCAACAGCGATGGGCCATGTGGCGATGTGACCATTGGATTGTTCCACCGGTGCCATCTGAGGCTCTGCGGAGATGTGACCATTGCAGCTCCAGAAGAGGTGACCTTCTTGGGCATCACGGCCGAGCTGGGACCCCAGAGCCTTGGCTGGGAACGCTAGGGACGGCCGGGCTGGCGATCACTTGAGATGTGACCGGTTTAGCAGATCGAATTACTAGAGAAGACGTTATAGACTGCATATATACAGCTGTATGAAGCCACGAGGTGGTAAAATCTTGACCATCAGCCCATTGTTTTTGCTTTGCAATTCTGACCCAAGCCCATTTCAATCCATTTGATGGGGCCCGGGGCCGTCAGTTCAGCGCTTGAGTCTCACCTAGGATTGTCATCAACCCGTCCTTTGCCATTTCGTTGGAAGAGTTGAAGAGCAAGATTCGAGGGAAGTTTCCAAGCCGCACATGGGGATATGTGTAAGCTCCATCCATAGCACCATAGCGGATCTTTGAAACAAGAATCAACAGTGGAGTCTGTTTCTGAACAAGAGCTACCCCTCAAATCCTATTGTTCATTCTGATTTGTTTTGCAATCAAAATGGTCATATGTGGGTATCCATTATCTCGGTACAAAGCCATGATGATTCCAGGCTTACATAGACATTCCTCCGAGGCGGTTGGTTTTCACAAACCCTTCGGGATATTTTTGCTGACCGTTTACATTTTCCATCAAAGGTTTGCAAATTTGGGAGTTCCCACTTATTGAGTTTACAAACCATACAGACCATGCTTTTTCACTGGATCATGGAGATATCTATAAGTTAAAATAAAGCAAACATAAATACCCTCTGGTAATTTAACATAGCTATTGAAAATGGTCAATTTAGTTGATTTACCTATTAGGTAGTGATTTTCAATAGCAATGTTAGTTTACCAGAGAGTAACGCATAAGCATGCTCCATTTGCTAACTCGGATGCACCCCGGGAGTATGCCTTTGACCTCCTGCGGAGAAGCCTAGCAAGTGCTCTTTCTGAGAGGACGGAGGTGCATCAGTTCATCACGCAGATCCTCCGTACATACCCATAGGATCCATGTATGGTATATATGCTAACATTGGGGATGTATTGATGGTAAATGTTACCATATATAGCATACATGGATCCTATGGGATATATACATGGTTTACATTCACTCTATCTTCGCTCACATTGATTTTTGAGACCAACAAAAAACCATAGTATTGGATGCAGTTGCTCGATTTACAACTTGGCGAGGGCATGAACTAAATGTTGTCCCGGCCGAAGTTTGGGGTTGTCATCAGAAGGGATGACCACATACAAAAAAAATACCACATAAATAGATATGCCATCTGGTTATTTAACATAGCAAACTGGAAATTTCCTTATAAATGGAGGTTTCTAGCTGGGAACAATCATCTATAAATGGGCCATGTTCCATTGTTATGTTAATGACCAGATGGTAGATAGTTTATATCGAGTTAATATTTCCATAGTTACCCCACTATGTTTCCATTTTTCCAACCCATCAACATGTTCACATGTTTGTTGCTTCAATGCTGAGTTTGATGACTGAGGATTTCAATCTCCAAAGGCTCCACTTTGGTCCTAGAGGGTGACGCCACTCGCTGGTGATCCTTTTTGGGGGGTCTACTCTGAAGATTCCGGGACGGTTTCCAATTAATGTGGGTAAAACAATGAAAAACCACCTATTTGGGAAATTTGGGAATGGTTTATTATTGTGTTACCCACATTAGGAGCCTTTTTCTTGGGGATTTGTCAAATTGTGGGGATTTTCAAGGGAGTTTTGTTTCGGATATGATGTAGCCAATGATTAATGATAGCCCCTGGTAATCAAGCATGGCAATGGACAATTCCGTCTGAATCTAAGTGGAGGATTTGATGGGAAATCATCTATCATTGGGGAATTTGCCAGCACAGCATGTTTGATTACCAAACAGAAACATAGCTGGAACCCTAAATAAACACAATACATGTTTGCCCTTTTTTTTTGAAAATTGCTTCACTATAACTATACTGGAGAACATGTCATATTTCTGGTGGATTGGGGTTCCATATGCTCGTAGTTTATTAACGACATAAAGTTCAGGTTGCATGCAATGAAAGACATGAACAGCAATAGAACCATATGGGCCGGAGAGTAAGTGGGGCCATAACCCCTTTAAAACATTTTAAAACTGGAGGTCGGTATTGTCGATCGTACTTGTTTGGTAGGGTGCGTTTCTCTCAACAACAGGAAGTTCGCCATAGTGTCAGTTTTGTGGATCCTTCCAAGTTGCATGGCTGGCCAATTTTTTTCTGGCTCGGAAAATACCACAAGATTCCAAGCTACAGTTATAGCCATTTATTAGTTATAACTGGTTACAAATGGGATTATACATTCTATAAATGGGGTTATAAGTATTTATAACTGGTAAAGGGCCATAACTGTAGGGTCTTCTGCGATGGTACTGTCAGGTTTCTTAGGGATGGACTTCATCCGATAGCATGATCTGGGAGTATCCCTTGGTTGCCATGTTTGGATGTGGTATTTGAGGTTGGCCAGGATTAGGAGTGACTGGGTTTGGAGCCAGCAACCAAATTTACTTGTGATTGTTTTCTTCTGCAAATTTGTACAGTATTTAATACATGTATATATATATATACATATAGATATAGATACATATATATAAACATGTATATATATATACATATGTACAATCAGCGTAGTCTGTGTGGTTTTGTGTGTCTCCCCAATTTTAAGCCACTTGCGTCACTGTCTCGTCATTCTCACCACAAGGTGGTGCCAACTTAGCAAGTTCGATCACCACAGGATTATTTTTCCACTTCTACTTATTAACTACAGCTATGTAGCTGTAGTATGCAGTATGTACATGTATGTACTCTGATACTCTGGTGATGTACCATGATGTACCTATATATATATATATAGATGTGAATGTATATTGATGTACTGTATGAACAGTATACACACATTGGTTCAATTGCCATTCCAGGATCCTAGATTGGAGGTACCTACCATATATAAGGCCTCTGTAAGCCCATGTAAGGGAATATCCCCACAAAATATGGCCTTATATGGTACAGTACCTCCAATTTAGGATCCTGGAATTCCCATTGATTGGTCGCCAGATTCTTTCTGCAGGTCACCGTGGATGGTCTGGAACTCAACGGTGCCTTGTGCATTTCTGGCTCTGGAACTCTGACAGGAGAGGGTTCCAAAAAAGGGGGGTTTCCCCGTTTTTCGGCCCAAAACACAGTTTTAAGTGGAAAAATCACTCCTATAACTAAGGTTATATATCATTATAGACCCATAAGAATAACTGTCAATGGCCATAACTGTGGGTTTACAACATCAACAACTGCCTGGGAGATGTCGCTAGATTTCAGAAATATAAAGAACTATACAGTCTTCAAAAGCCAACCAATAAAGATGTTATGACATAAAATGACATAGCGACATAGCTTTCAAAAAACAGTTGTAACGAGGATGTGGTCTTGTAATGCCAACAAATGCCAATACAACGAGTGAACGACACATTTTCACGAAACCCGGATGGTTTTATTCAAGTAATTTCTTCCCGAAATAAATAACCCAAACGACCAAACCCCTTGGAATCTAATTCATGTGAAGGGATCGCAAAAGTCATGTTTCTCAATGACCAGGGATAATATCATTTCTGATCTTGATTACATCCCCACTCAGATGATAGAATCCTGACTTTATTGATGAATTTCTTGTAGGAATGGGCAACCTTTCCACAAGTTAGGGATGGCCCGGCACCTCTCTTTCATTTCATTCTTTGCTTTACCATCTTGGCATATGCGCATGAGTCAACCTTGGATACCACCTTGTTGCTAGCTGTTGCCAGTTAAACCACATTTTTTGATCATCAAACCACCTTATATTTGATGCAAGTATTTTTGTCATGAGGTGGTGCCGATCAGTCATATAAGTTATTTTTTGTATGTTTTTTTTTTTTAAAGCCCATCTAACTATAAACCATAAACCTAGTTAGCTACTGAAATGATAATCAGCTATATATAGTTATATAGTTCTACATAACATATTAAATATCATAGTTCTACGTCATATATTATATTTTATAGTTCTACATCATATTATATATATATATATTCATCACCGTAGTCCCAACAGTTACGCTACATCAACGAGGGGTTCGTTTTGCCGTGGCGTCAGGACGCCGCGTGGAGAACTCGGGCGTCCGGCTGCGGTCCATTGAGGCGGCAGAGCTGCCCAAGGTGTCTCCATCGCTGCAGATCCGAGGGAGCCTCGGCAGGTGGTGGGGTTACCCTCTGCTAATTTGTTACATACCAATGGGATTATAATGGGATAATTAGAATGGGATAAACCATTTACCAACAGGTGCAGGATTTCGCTGGCCCATCCACTGTATCCTGCAGCAGGATAAACGGGATGTGATCCAATGAGTAGATCCCATATGATCCCACTATCTATACAATGTGAGGCCCCCAAGATAGCTAAGTTGGTTTATAACTCCAATAAATATGGTTTATGGTACGCAAATAACGAACTAGTTACTGGGGCTTAGAAACCAACTTATAATTGGGGTGCCTCACATTGTAGCTTTTGAAAATGGCACATGTATGTCGTTGATTTAGCTATTCAATATGGTGATTTTCTATAGCTATGTTAGTTTACCAGAGGGTAATTGGAGGCTCATATATGGAGGTAAAGCGGGTAATTAATCATTAGTTGGTGGTGGGTTTTAACACTATGAACATTAAAGTAGTGGTAAAATAGTGTTAAATAACGATTACTTCTACAATCACATCACTAATACCCTCCAATATTGGTGGTGGGTTTATAGTGGTTTTAGGAAACATGTTACCAATATTGGAGGCTCATATATGAGCTACAATTGCAGTTATATGGCTTCCAATATTGAATGATATGTATGGAGGTTTCCTAAAATGAAGGCACCCAAAATTGCTGGTTTATAATTGGACAATTCACCTATAAATGGATGGTATCACCATATAAATATATATATATACACACATACACATTTCAGTAAATTGCATTTAAAGTATGGCAAATGATGATGTATAGAATATGGAACCAATTAACTGGTATCATTTATTTACCAATTAAAGGTACATTTACTTACCAAACAAACAATATATATATATATTATATATATATATATGTCAGTAACCAGCAAGATGACACCAGTAGACAAGGTCAGAAAACCGTTGGTTGATTGGTTGTGACAGTGAACTAGCCCTTTTCACTGTCATTAGGTCATCTACGTATAGTTTTTACAAATTGTCATAGTCACCATAAAGGGGCCCCTTTTTGTGTCATCATCCCCCAACCAACTGGATGGCTAGTGAAAAATAACCCATGACGGATCCTAACGGTGCTGCTATTTGTTTGGTGTGCCATGGATCCCATCAATATATATATATATATATCCCCAATGTTAGCATATATACCAGCACCATGGATCCTATGGGTAAATCCTTTGTTTTATTAGCGAAAAATCACCAGCCAAGTGGACTGCCATTTGGTGTGTCCATGTTGGACTATACCTGGCAAAAGTTGGGGATTCGATCCCCGAGTAGTCTGGGAGTTTTTCACAAATCCCCAACTTAAGTATAGAATCACTCCATCTCATGGATTACGACATTCCTTAACAGTAGTAATCATAGTATAGCCAAATTTCATGCTGATTTCCTGATTGAACAACGGCGGTGGTTTTTTGGCTCCGGTGATCTCTTTGGGATCTTTATTGTTGCCACATGAAACTGGCTTTGTGTATATTTTGTTGTTAAATCTCTCAATGACCGGACCATTCCAGGGTCATTTCAGCAGCGATTTGGGCAATGAAATGCACCAGGAGATGAGTTGCGGTGTTGTGATCGGAACTGCGAGATGAGTTGCGGTTGTTTTTGTCCCACAAAAAAAATTGGATCCTAACTGACTCAACAGATGCAGTCTCTGAAAAGACTCTCCATGGTTCACCAGTGAAGTCTCTGAGGCTTGGAAAATACCTACCGTGGACCAATCAGAATCAACCCACCATGGCTTTCTAAGCTTACTGCTATTGCTTATATTCGAAGGTTGGTCATGTCGGTTTCATATGGAAATCGGTGATGTGGATCTACCCCAAGCCGAAATGCCTTGAGATATGGGTATGGGTCATAATAAGTCATAACCAATATTGCCATAGTTCGGGGATAACTATCCAGCTATACCAGCTATTTTAAGGTAGCTAGAGTATCAGGGTTTTGAACCATATTCTCTGGTAATTTAACATAGCTATGGCAAAATGGCACATTTGTAGTTGATTTACCAAGTAAAGATGGTGATTGTCCATAGCTATGTTAGTTTACCAGAGGGTAACCGTATGAATTGGTCATGACCGTATTCTTTGATTATCTTTGATGATTCTCCCAGGTACAAGAAAGAAATCTTGGAGATGGAAGAGATCAAGTTATGAGACGCTGCTGCTGATTCTTGTTCCTCGGTTTCATCACATTAATTATATGTTTTGTCTTGTTACACCAACGTTTATATATAGGGTTTGTTTGGAAGCAGTATTTTTTTGTTTTAAAGCGCTAATCAGTATTGTTTTTTTTTTTTTACAATGGTAAGAAGGAAGGTATACCGCGATTTCAGACATACTCATAATATGATAAATATATATATATATAATATCCGTGAAATGGTGGTGTTTGATACTGGGACATATCTCCAAACATTTCATGTGACTCGTCATCTATTGACATAATCAAACACTATTTGTTGATATCTTAATGTAAATAAATTCCTGGAAATCCACTTTGTCCCAAACTCCCCGAGAAAACATGATGAAGAAGTGAGTTTGCAGCTTTGCCACATTTGGGGGCTAAGACCAAGTCCGTCACCTGGGCCCGCTTTGAAACCCTCTAGGCGGTTCTTTGCAAATGGTTGTATGATAATTACAATGCGGGGCCCCCAGCACTTATGTTTATTGGTTTGTCAACCCCATAAATACTGTAAACCATAGTTATTGAAGTTGCGTTCGCCGACTTTGCTATCGTTTGGTGGCCCCACATGCGGTTTCAACATTGCCCTGACCTTCCGATTTCTTTTCATACCAACCTACAGAGTGGGACTGCTATGCTTTAAACATCCGGAAACGAGATAGCATGTCATTATATGTCGTGTGTATCCCACGACTTGCATAATCCACAATGTCGTGCCCTATGATTGGCTAAGTTGATCCGCAAGTCACATAACAAGGCTTCATGGTGACTATATAATAATTAAAGTTGGATAGATTATACAGAATTATTATACACCAACAAACATGACTTTTGATGGCACACCTGGTACTCACCGCATCTCACCGCATCAAATCCAAGGGTCTCCAAAAACTGTCCGGACGTCTCGACGTCCTCGCCGACGTACCATCAGCTACCGCCGTGACGAGAACATGGAGCCCCCTGCTGCGCGGACGAGACGGACGCAGTGTCGAAAAAGGTATCCCCCTTGAGCAGCGGACATGATGATTATAGATACGCGATCAGATAAGCATTAATCATCATTTTGGATTTTACCCTATTTTTCCAACACACACACACACCCTTTTAGGAACTACATGGGTTTGGTTGCCCTAGAACTTAGATATAAGTGGGATTATGTGGGATAGTATACCATTTCCAACTATCAAAATTTGAGTGCCCGATCCTTGGCAGAAGTGGAGGTTACCAACACGTTGACCAGCTTTGTTGTGTCAAAAATTGTCAAAGTTCGTACGCTCGTTTCCGCAGCAGAATCAACACTCTTGCAACAAAAGTGTGGTTGAATACCCATAAACTCCCTATTTTCCCTAAATACGGTGTCATGAACTCCCTATAAATATGGTTGATCCATATATATATTGTTCCCTATATTTGGGTCTGTCTGAAAATACTGTATACCCATGGCCATTTCATAGGGAACATGGTGATGAACCAGCGGTTATCCATGGGTATCCCATTTTTAGACAAAGCTCCATATCTAGGAGCCATGGCAGTGCCCAGGTCCAGACGCGCTCGGAGGTCTTCGAAAATGCCAAGACCTGGAGAGAACACCGCAACGAGATCAAGGCGTCAGTTCTTTCGACAAGTTCTGGGGAGTTCGTCAGATTAGTTGGCCTGTACCCCCACAAGGTGCTGCCCAAGAGTTAGCTATTTGGTTTTTGTGTCCCTTTTCCAATTCACATTATCCAACTAATTGTTTCATAGCCATAGACCTTAGTCAATCTAGTTAAATTGCTAATTTAGTTTTTTCCTGAAAATAGGGCTCTAAAATAATCCAAAATCCCTAAAACCCGATGTGTTTAAATGTTTTCCATTAAATATCACCCAGTTTCAAACGTTTGAACCGATTGATTGAAAGATGGTTGATGATTGGGGTTATAGTTTAAGGTTGGCTTCACCACACTAGATATGGTGGTTACATAGGTTCTACCCTTTTAGTCAGGAAACAATAGAGGCTCAACCACCCAAAAGAACACTGATTGGTGATATTCACAGTTATAACTGGCTCAGAAAACCTTACCTAAGTATATGTAAGCGATATATAACCTTAGTTGCAGGAGTTATTTCATCCCATTTACAGCTGTTAGAGGCCACAACTCTGGGTGGACTATGTTGCCATGGACCTGACGCCTCATCTGATGGTAGGTACCACAGATGCCCTACAAGACCCTGGCCTCCCATCGTGCAGCCGTGTGCTTGCCCTATGACACCACCATCTTCCTTTTCAACGAGTTGTATTCGGCCCCACGGCGAAGAAAACTGGGCCAGGGAGGAGGAATCTTCCATATAATATTTGTTTTCGACATGTGTATATATATATTTATATTTATGTTAATATATTATAATATATATATATATATATATTATAATATTATATATAATATAAAAATACATAATATAATATATATATATAGTACTATAATATATTCAAATATATATATATATATTATATTTTATTATATATATATGATATAATATATATATCTATAATTCATCATATATACAATGTATAATTTATATATTTAATATAGTATATTAAATATATGTAGTATATGAAATATTATATATATATATTAATATCTATTTTACATAATATATATACAATGTTTTTTTTTTTTTTTTAACATAATATATATATATATATATTATACATATATTATTTGTATATTATGATATATATATATATATATATTATACATATATGTTATTTATATACTATATATATATTATACTTCATTATACATAATAATATTTTATGATATATTTTCAAAAATATTTGATATATATATATAATATATGTAGTATCAATAATTTATAGTAATATATGTATATATAACAACATAATATTTGTATATATATTTGCAAAATATAATATTTTATCTACTCTATATTTAATATGTTTATATACTATAATATATTTAATATGATATACATATAGTTTCTAATGATATTTAGTAATCATTTGGGAATCACAAATGATCATATACTAATGACATATATACAGTATATATACATATATATATATATTACAATTACTAATGATTATTTGGAAATCACTATTGATTGCTAATAACCTATTTACAACTGGTTGGTATACACGTCAGGGATCGAAACAGATATGGATTTCACAAGAATGTAGCCACAATTAAGATGGTGGTGGTGCCCCGCAGTTGCAACTTTGTTTACAACCCCGATCGATCTCGGTCGATATCTCTACCAAAAACCAGCAGTAAAGTCTGAGTGAACCCCATCCAACTACACTTATAATCATTATAACGCAATTAATATTATACTTATACACCAACTTGGCATTTTATGCCTGGGGCAGCAATTTGTTGACCAACACGCCTGGCCACCAGGGCACATGCCCACGCCCGAGGCCAACATGCCCATCTTCGTTCCGAAGGATCTCTGGCGTTGGCTCATCGGTCCCCACACGTCGCCTCACATGGAGTACCTCCACGACCATCCCGGGGTGAAAGATGCAACCGATGCAACCTATGCCGTCCCGGACACTTGGTATTGGTGCCTCCAAATGTTGATTTTGTTGGTTGATTTTACTCCAACGTAATATGGATAGTTACAATATCAACCCCAGTTTATAGTTTTTTCAACAACTTAGTTCATTCTCACAGGGGCATCACTTTGTGGTGAGTGGAACCAAAAAGCATTGGGGTGAACAAAATTTGCAAATGTAATTGTAGTCATAGATGAACCATATAAATATAAATATATGTATATATATATGATATCCCCAGTTGCGGACCATTTAGAAACGTCTGGGATGTTGAGTAGGATTGATATATGAGCTTTGATGTGGGCGGGGAAGAATGTTCGCTTATGTTTCTTTCTATCAGGCACCCCTGCTTCGCAGCCACGCGGGGCAGAGCTATTCAAGGACCCCAATGGAAAAGCCATGGCACTCAAACAACCAAAACTGATTATTCATTGTAAAGGTACAGAAACTAAACACAAAAAACGCAGAATCAACTAAAAATAGTGTGTTGTATCAATTACCTAGACCTATTCTCCAAAAGTCAGTGGTTAGGAAATATGACCCTGGTCGACCAGACACTGTTGGAATGGGTTTAGTGGTACCGAATGATGTCTTGTTGGCAAATAGGTTAACTATATATTTAGACATTGCATTTCAATGAATTTTTAAGGTTTCTAAGGGTTCTTTGAATATCATCATATTTCCCATTCGATGACCAGTTTTTTTGTTTTCCTGGTGGTATACCGCCTGTTAGCATCGGCGCTGAGGAGTCCTCTCCATTCTTCGCATCGATCCACCAGCCGATGGGTGTCGAGCACCTTGGACCAACTGGACCAACTGGACCAACTGACCTGAAACCCAAAGATGACCACGTCAAACATGAGCTTCCAGGCGGTGCCCCCAAACCCTGAAGGTTTGTTGGTTGATGTTACCCATTCTTAACATCATCCAACTGTATATGCCGTAATCACCATAAACATCCACATAAACCCTAAGAAATAACTTATCACCTAGTTATAACCAACTATCTATCTACATTTACCGAAATCTTTGGCAGCCGCTGCGCACCGTTGCCTTCCCCGGCCAAGGCAAGGTTTGGATTGGTCCTCCTATAGCGACTGGGCGCTGCTGCCGTATCTCTTCTACTTCCAGGGCGTCCCCGAACTCTTTCTGCAGCTCATGGACTTTGAGGCGTGGAATTTGGTCGCCTCAGGTTACGGCTCCGTGTTTTTTCATAGCAGAACTATAAACGTGGAAAGCAAAAAATCCATATTCCACGGAAACCAGGAGCATTAATTGTTTTTGGTCAGCGTGGGGGAAATGATGAGCTTTTGTTTGCTCAATGAGTGGTTGAACCCAAGAAATGGATGTTTTTTGTGTGGTACACATTGCCAGTTTCATCCTTTTCCGGTGTAGTGCCGCTTTGCTATGGATTGGTGCCCATTGGATTTGGTGGGTGTTACTTATCTACTCAGGGCTTACAAGTTGTCGTTTTACCACCCAAAACTGGTACTTTACCTCAAACAACTGTTGCTTTACACTTTACACCTAAACAGCTTGGGATTTTTCCCCAACCATGTAGATAGGTCGGATAAGACCTTCATATCGGTGATAATCTAGTAAGTCATTCCCAACATTGTGAGTTAGTGAGTCACAATGCTTCAACAAAAAAAACCTATTTCCTGTGGTTACGATCACATTTTCCTGTGACCAATTCCCATTATCCACATCAAACAAAACTATGTAACCTTAACAACGAACCTTCCCTATGGATCCGTCCTTCCGAGGTATCAACATCCTTAAATGAAAGCCCACCAACAGGGCTAGTGAATATTTTTTTGCACCCCAACATCTGAAAAGGCCCAGTGGCGGAACCCTTCATGTGGAAGTGTTGGTTGAAATGTTACCCCACCGTTACTTCATCACCAGAACGCCTTGTGAAATTCTAGTGAACACAACCATCCTAGCCGACAAACTTAGTTTTACATAGCCATTTACCCATGGAAATCTCTGAAAAGTATCCCCTTCTCCCAAGGCCTTTGGCGCGCCAGGCCCTCCTCTCGGCCTCCGCCAAGATGAAGTCCTTCAACGATGAGGAGCTCGTGGCCTCCGTGGAAAATTGGCGGAAGGTGGCATGGAGGCGCCGAAAAATACGTCGCTCTGAAAAGGTGGCGAAAAATACGCTATTTCATAGGGGAACATCTCTTATATTATCTATTATATATCTATATATGGTTATATATTTATAAATGTATATGCTAGATTTCAGGGGGCTAATCTGTTTTGATTAGATGGGGAATGTCATATGACTAAAACGATTTGGGGATATATATATACAATATATATATATATGTAATGGGATAGTCTATGGGATATATATTATATCAGAAACAGTTTTCTCATAGAGATGATATGGGTGTGTCTGAACATGGGGGATTGACTTCCAAAATAGCTAGCCTCTGGTAAACGTTTACATAACTATGAAAAATCACAATTTTTAATGGGTAAAGCAAGTATAAATGGGCCATGTTCCATAGCAAACTGTTAGTTTACAAGAGGGGTATTGCCAAAATTATGACCAGGGGTGTAATTGGATGTAATTGGTAGTTTCTAAAATCTATGAGCAGGGTCAAAAACCCAATGGTTTATTTAAATATTATTGTTATATTGAGGTTCTACTGGAACACCAAAAATCCATGTTCCAACAACCGCTGAACCCCCTGTGTCCAGGCTTCTAGCGGCAGTGGAGAATGCGGAAGCGGGACGAAAAAACATCAAAACTTGGTTTTTGCCGGTGATACTTATGCTTTAATGTGGATTTGGCGAAAATCGAGGGATTTGACAGTCACATATATTTGGATCAACTATTCCAAGATATGGAATTGCTCAGAAGGGAGTTGCCACCATTTTGTACCCAAGTTCCGGCATTTGGGGCGAACATGATCTTTCCAGACCCAGGTGAAGGACATTGCCTTGTTTAGGATCACTTGGATAGCCCAAGCATGGGAAGTGCCAATGCATGGTTTGTTTCTTGATTAAAACTAGGTAAACATTAGAAGGATGTAAATAGTGTTTTACTGTATGTAATACTCTAGTGTTTGTTTTTTGTTTGTGCTATAAGTTTATAATGTGGGATTTTGCTAATCTTTAAATGATATTTCTCACCTGAGTTGCAGGAGTTATCCCGATTCTAACTGTCAAGGGCCATAACTGTAGATGACTGGACGTTCATTCTCCAACCGCAGCTTTGACTCAACAAGCGCCAGATCAGCGGGGCTTATGGTAATATCAAACCGTAGTAGAATAAGACACCTTTGTATATTCAACATGACCAAACAAGACTAACAAAACCTACTAAAGGCAGTGGTTGCAGGCATTTTCTATGTTGCCCCACACATTGACTGACCATAAGTGTTATTCAGTCGGAGGTTCAAACCGCTAAGCAGCTATCATCCACTGATTGTTGCAACCCTTATACAATAATACTACAACATACGATAATAGGTATTTAATGATAACTCTCTATAAATAATAGTGTCAAAGTGCCCAAGATTACAAGAGATAGTTGAATCATGTTGAAACACTTCAGAGGCCCTACTAAACTCGATGGCCCCTTGGACCGACCGAACCATGACTGACCATGCTACGTAAATGATGGACATAGGATATGTATGATATAGATGGGGGAAGTATGGGGAAAGCATCCACAAATTATGGCCAACATGTCTGGTTTAGAAGTGTAATTGTCCCAGAATCATCAGCCAAGCTTCAGTAGCCTGGCTACTGAAGATTTGTCACACACAACTGCCCGGTCCCGCAACGGCGCCAACAGGGTGTGACTCCCAGTGATGGGAAGTGGTTCTTTCTCATGTGAGAGTTGTAGCAATTTGCCCAGACTATTTGACCCTAGTGAAATGGTAATTGTATATAGCCCGGCCGTTGTTTTGCGATGTTTTGGGGTTTCTTGAAAAGGGGGATCCCCAAGTCACTATGGATTTCAATATTGACATGGTTCAATGACTTGGATGACGCAAGGGAGTACCCCTATGACTTTGGAAACCTCCATATTATACTCATATGGGAAAGCTCTAAATCGTCCCAATGACTTATCAAAAATGTATGGGATGTGATGGGAGGTGAATGGCATCTTTCTTTCTTTACACCTTGGGAGTAGCCCACTATATTTAAGGAAGTATTTGCAGAACAGCACAGTTAGATCCACCACATATATCCAAATTTAGTCGACATGTTCCCAAATGTAGGGACTTGGGATCCCTTGCAGAATTTTCCTTCATCCAATTCCAGGGTACTGGTAGTAGGCCAGTGGTATTTCACGAGAGATAGACCGATGGTGCAAAGATCGACTGAGACATTGTACCCCAGCGTTTGATTCATTCTTGCAGAAGATGTGGCTGGAAAATCGCTATCTGCAAGAATTCCACCACTAGCAACATGTATGTACTGGTATGTAGGACAGTGAAATGAGCAGACCGAGCAGACCCATCACATTCCACGAGCGTTATCCTAATGGAATTCCCAAAGTTCCGGACACTCCTCACCTCTTTCCATTGCAGGGTGCATGGGCGGTGGCGCCCTGGCTCAACAGGCCAGGCTCTTCAATTCAAAGTCGGTAAACCGACAGGTGAATGCTTGGTAAAACAGCAAATAACATACTTATATACGTCTACATAGTTGCTACTATACTTACTAGAAGTACATATATATATATATATATCATGAATTATCATGATATCATTGCGTTTTTTCCATAGCTACATAGTTGTTATACTCTCTCGATGTTTTCAGCTCAGGATGATTGATCAAGTGGCGGCCTCAGATGGCAACGACAAACCCGGCATCGGAGAATGTCATGTTTAGAATAGCTCAGTTACCAAAGTTACCAATGTATTTAGTTCTGTGGAAAGCTATTAAAATTATGGTGAGTTTTGGGTACCCCAGTTTAGGAAGCTTGAAAACGGCGGACATCGTTGCGATGACAGGGGAATCTAGTCAGGGAATACGCAGTTGTTTCACGCACCGATCGCACCCGGCAAATCAAGCATTCTCGTGTGACAGATAGATTGACTGCTTACTTGGAGGACATGAAACCGGCTACTACCCTCTGGCAATTTAACATAGCTATGGAAAATCACCATCTTTAATATGTAAATCAACTATATATGGGCCATTTTCTATAGCTTAGTTTACCAGAGGGTATGTCGGGTAGTCAACCGCATGGCCCATCATTGTCAGTATCGATTAGCGTGTTGGGATGCACAAATGGTGTGCTGCCGTGAGCAGACCAGCCATGTTTAGGCTGAGCAGGATTTTCTCAGGGAAGAGTTTCGCCAGAAAGAACATCCAAAGTGCTGAAATTCATATATTTCAGAATTATGAAGGAAGTCAACATGGACAGCACACACACAACAATGAATTCCATCATGAAATAAACACAAGAACACAAATCAATCGCATTCATCACATACTCCACCATACACCATCATCATCACCACCTCTGTCTCATTAAAAACATGTCAGCCATATCCCTTGCATCACCAGAAAGCCTTTGTGTATTATCCTTGTCGCATTCTCCTTTTTGATCTTCGTTGGTATCATTGCAATTGAATGCAATTGATGGTTTCACCACCAATTTTGGCCCACACATCCGGGAGCCATCGAGATTTCCCGGATCATAGATGTTGGGTAAACCATCCAACCATGGGCCGGCAACTTTTCCATGGGTTCCCAGCCATTCCCGGCCAGACTTAGAGAGTTTTTTTTTGGGGGGGGACAATGGTGATTTAGCCTCTGCTAATCAAACGTGACAATGGACCATCCCTTAGAAATTTACAATATTTAATTGGAAAATCATCTACAAATGGTGGATGTGTTCTTTTTTGCCACTTTTTATAAATTGTCGGAGGATTAAAAAAAAATGTTAAAATCTAGAAGTGAAACTTCTGGCGGGAATCCAATCAGTTCCAGCGAAAAAATCGCCAGGATGATGACTTTATCATCACTGGCGATCCCAGTAGCCCTGAGGATGCCAACTTTGACCGACAGGCCACCGCGGCTGTTCCGACGTTTCGAGCTGGGGGGTTGCTCGGCGGTTGGCTGAGTTGTTTTTTTTGAAATCATATATGTTATATAGCATTATAATGTCATGAAACATGTTTTAAATAACATTATATATAATGTTATGATATTTATATATATACATATATATATATTGTTTATATATTATGTATATCTGTACTATATGTATAGTATTGTATATAGCATATATACACAAAAGCTGTATAATATTTACATATAAATATCAAGTGTTGTTATATGAAACTATCGCTCAACGCTACGCCCAACGCAGTTCCCAGGTGGAAGCATTGCAGGAAGCGGTGTTGGATGACTCCTTCCAGGCGGCGCTGGGAGCGATTGTTTCAATGGAATTTTCCCATGAGCTGATGAGAAACATCATCGATTTATCAGATTTATAATGATTGATTAATAAACCAATGATTATTTAATTGTTATCAAACTATTTTAGATAAACTATAATTGGTGAATCATGGATTTATATCGATTTATAGTTGATTTACCTATTAAACATGGTGATGTTCCATGGTTTTTTGTATGTTTACCAGAGGGTATATATCTGGTTGGTGGTTTGGAACATGGCTTTTGTGACTTTCCATATATTGGCAATAGTAACCCCAACTGACTATTGGTCATAATTTTGGCAATACCCTCTGGTAAACTAACAGTTTGCTATTGAAAATGGCCATAGAAATAGTCGATTTACCCAGTGATAGCATGGTGTGATTTTCCATAGTTATGTGGCTGTTTACCAGAGGGTATATCAATTTATAGATTCATAAGTTAATGATAGTTAATGTGTATATGAAACATATTTTGGATAGGTACAGTTCTTTAAACATGGGAAACTTATAGATATTATTACCGCGCCCTCGAGTGGATAGAATAGGGAAAGATGAGCAAAGACATGACTGAAATAGAAACATGATTAACATTTCCATATTCTATCTACCCCAGGATTACATACTATATCAACATATGTAAATTATAGATACCTAGAAACCAATTCTGGAGGTTTAAAGTTCCGAAAAGGGTTTTGTGACTGTTTTGTGTCCTCTAGAAATGGATCTTAATTACCCAGGGGTTCACTGCTGCCCTTTTCACCCAGTCGCTCCATGAGTTGTTTTGTGGGATCAATGCAGGATGCTGCAATGTTGCATGGGGCTGAAACATTTATTGACATTTACCCCGAAAATAGCCCAGTTATGCGAGTAGATGTACCAGCACCATGGGGCATATGTTTTTGTTTTTTTTCAATCAACATTTGTCGTTTGTGGGTGGCATGGGGATGTATCACTGTATCTATATAGACTATATATCCATCTATTTTCACTTTGTAGCACTATCTGGTGAATCATAAGCATATATCAATATTTAAATTACAACAGATCTTATAAACATAAAGACACATATGTATATATATATATGTATATCACATGCTATATTTTATAACCATAAATTGTAACCACGTTTGTTCACTCTTTACCCACTCAAGTTATTGCCAAGGTCGTTACGTCTCGAACGGAACGCCAGGAGCTCTTGAACGGCTTCTGCCGAGAGCATTGCCACCACTTCGAGGACGACCTGGAAAAACAATGTGGATCTGACACTGGTTTCACAAGCAAAGATAGTGAACAGACATGGTGGTTTCCATAAAAAGGTGGTACCCCAATAGCTGGATGTGTTATTCTGGAAACTCCTTTTAGAATGGATGATTTGGAGGTATCCCCGTTTCAGGAAACCTCCATATATGTGATCATGATGTATAATATCTATAGATAGAAAAATGATAAGGTCTGCAGCATGCTGCGGCATCTGCAGCCAGCCGGCCCTGAAACAAGGAGGGGCGACATGGAGAGGTGGCATGTTTGACTGTCGAAAACCTATGGAGAGGTTCATCATGTCAATGGGAATTTCAGGATCCTAAAATGGAGGTACGTTAGTAAGGGCATCTGTTTTGTTGGGATATTCCCTGAAATTTAGGCCTGAAAACTAGGCCTTAAACATATATGGAATCGGTACCTCCAATAAATCGGTTCCTGAGTCATGGCCATTGATCATGGAACATCTGGAAATGTGAATGGGATCAGCTTTAACAATCCTTTTCAGACGTTCAAATTCCACATTGATTGTCGGAAAATATTGAAGGAATGTAACGGAATATACAACCAACATGTACCAACATGTACCAACATGTACCAACATGTACCAACATGTACCTATATAAAAGATGATAAAAGAACAAACATGTGTTCACCAACACACATGATGAACAATCCACCTGGAAGCCCATGCCATTGCCATTTTGTTGATCTCTCCGCTGGTGAACGAAGGGAGCACTTCGGAGCAGTTCGGATATCCATGTTTCACAACCTCATGGGAAGCTCAGGAGCTAGGCTCAGAGTTGCACAACCTCATGATAGTTATGGTAAAAACATGTAGAAACCCAGTGGTCGATAATTATTCCATGACAACCCCTAATGATAGGAGGTGTTCTGAAAATATCTTAATATCTGTTTCGAAACCGACAGGACACCGAGGAGAACAAATTCATCTACACTGATTTGTTCAATCAATACTCAGTGCCTTGACGTCATGGGTCGAGACTTGGACGACTTGGACGACTTGGATGGACTTGGGCGACTTTTTTTGGCCGGACTTGGGCGGACTTACCCTCTGGTAAACTAACATAACTATAGAAAATCACCATTTTCAATGGGGAAATCCACTATAAATGGTCATTTTCAATAGCTATGTTAAATTACCAGAGGGTAGATTATCTTAGATTCACTGAAAACAGCGGTAGCAACATGCAGAAGTTCATTGAAATTATGTGACGTTTGATTCTTTGAGTGGACCATTGAATAGGACCCCGGGTCGCCAAATGATCGATGTACTGGAAATGGAAAGAGCCAAATGCCAAAG